>JACXVL010000699.1:0-25597 GCA_014898675.1 Athelia sp. TMB | reverse complement strand
ACTTCGACCTAGCGTAGCATGTTAGTCAATGTAGCGTAGGTTAGCACATTACCTGAAATCCAACCTGTTAGCAACCCCTGATTTCCAACCTATACAGGTACAATTCCGACCTATAGTCAGGGAGGCTGCTGAGCCATATGTCAACCTATTTTGGCTTGCTAAACATCCACTTTTTGGTTTAATGCTGCAGTTTGCATCTCACAGGTTTGTAGGTTGAAAAACATGTATTTCTGGCATATGCTAAATACTAGTAGCTACTATACAGAGATATGCGTTGCGGCACCGCATTCTGACGGGTCATCCCGCAAACTGTCCTACATCCACAAGCTTGGGCACGCTCGCCGCGCGCCCATTATCGAGCCCCGATGCTGGCTCATCGAGAAAGAGCAGCACTGCTGGCTGCGCAGCGAGCTCAACCACGATCTTCACGTGTTTGCGGGAGACACTCGACGCTGAGACCCATACCTGCTTCCACTCAGTGCGTCGCCTCGTTGATGAGCACCACTTGAACGCATCAGCGCGCAGCTGGCGGCCGGCAGTATGTCACGAGCAAGATCTATCTGCATCACCGTTTAGCATAACCTTTGAGTGGGCGGGTATGGCGTACCTGAGACAAAACGAGGACAGACTCGACGGTGCTGGTGGTACCTTCCAGCGTGATCAGAAAATCAGAGAGATGAGGGAGATGTGGGGCTCACTCCTTCCGCAGGGCCTTGACCGCGTCCCACATCTCCCAGCACTCAAGGCCCCGAGGCGACATCCCCTTGCTCCTTCTCTCGCCCGTCAGCGTACACTTGCGCAGCACGAGTTGGCATAACATGAGCAACCATATCATGTTGCTCACAGGTGCCCTCTTGCGTGTGTCAGCACAATCTCAGCTGCATTGCACCTCGAAGCGATCAGAGCTGCCGTTTTATGCAGCTCGGATCGTCTCCGGTCCCCAATTCTCTTCCCAATTCTCCCATATTTTGTCCCCATGGCCGGTTGTGCAAGCTTGAGAGATTAGTTTAGCATGAACACCGACACGGAAGAAATACCGCATGAGCAACACACGCAGCAGCGCCCAAGTAAGGTTAGGAAGAAGGGGTGGACACAGAGGATAGAAGGTCAGACAACAATGATATCGATCAGGAGCGAAAATAATTCATCCCAATGCGGATGCGACATCACCCGAAAGATCGGTTGATGTGTTTCGGAAGTATTACAATGCCTTGTCGCAAAATCAATACGAGCAGGTTGAAATGTAAGCAATGTCGTAGGTTGATAAAAGTGACCTGCAATATCAACTTGGAATTGGTTGTATGGCCAGGTTGAATTTCGACCAATCATAACCAACCTAAGACAACAACCTAAATTTGGTTGATATCGTAGGATGAAAGGCAACCTGTAAACAGGTTGAAAAAAATTAACCTATTGCGCGACCTATTTTTGGTCGAAACCGGTTTTATTACCTGAAAAACAACCTATTCTGTTTTCATAGTGAGCGACGCTCCCTATTCCTCCGATCGATCAGCACCGGTCCCTTACGCCGTCACCTGTCTCGCCGCGCGAGACTGACTGGGGTACCGACGCGTCGGATTGAAACTGCACTTTATTATACTCACTATACTTCCCCTACGTCGGCTGGCATCGATGTTGCGCTGTTGACCCTGCAGCTGGTCAAGTGGGGGGGAGTGTAACGCCCGCGAGTGAATTAGATTACATAACTACTGATACCGATCTGTATTAGTAGCGGCGGATGTGGCTCCTCAGCCAACATCCACTCGTCGCATTCACCATCCATCCAATATCACTTGGTTTACGGCTGGTTAGCATTTGGTGTGATAAGTAGCCAATCACTACATACCCCTTTCAAAAATCCAGCAAAGTAGACCATCCGAGTAATTCCCCCGGATGTCGCAATTATCCGCCCAAACCAGGAATTTGATTTCAGCATCTCTCCTCCTCCGCCCACCCCAAATTAGTATTCACCCCCACGCCCCTTGAGCTTCCCGCCACCCACTTCTCATGCCAGTCAGTGGCAGTCACACCGCAGTTTACTTTGGCTGGTGTAATTTATGCATACCCTCGAGCTAGAGTCTGGCAAAGTTCCTCCCGTAACTCGAGGTGATTCTGGCTAAGGGATTCTTCATTCCTCCTCCTCTGCCCTCGCTACGCGGCTCCACGCCATATGTGCTCCATTCCCAAGCCTGCTCCCGCGGCCGGTCGCCAGCAGCCATGTTACTTAACTTCAGTTCAGCTTACTGCATGCATCCTTCTGCAAACAACATATACATGTGAGTGGTGTAGATGACTAATGTGACGCTTGTATAGGCTAAGTGGCTTGCATTGCACCATGCACCGCTTCGCGACTATGAACCCATCCGTGCACACTGCACTCGCTCGAATCTGATCCCCAGGGCTCCCCGTCGCGACTTCAAGCTTCAACGTTTCAACTTCAACTCCGAATCACCGCCCGCCCTACGAGTCTGGTGGCACGGAGGCTCCTTAAAAGAGATCAACTCCTAGAAATGCAGGTGTTTGAATATCCATCGCGCAGGGACCCTTTTGAAACATACCTGAGAATTGAGTCGAGGTTGCATCGACTGATGACATTTCAACATCGCCATCTGCATCAACAATGTGGGCAGTCTGTGCACCGGCAGGAGTGTGGCATCGAGTCCATTCTTTTCCGTGGAAAAACCGGCTGAGATCAAGCCGGGTGGACCCCCGGCCGATGCAAAGTGTGTTGGCAGGCCGCCACAGCGCTGTTCTATACGCTGGAGGTACCCAGAAAAGCAATTCGGTGGACGAGTTCTGCATCCACCCATTTTCGAGCTGAGATCGGGAGTGGTATCCGCTGCGTATTAACTGAGCCTCTAGGTCTAAGTCAATGACACGGATGGTACCGTTCCATGAAGCCGTAATGATGCGTCGTCCGTTTGACGAGTACATTGCTGAGTTCATACCATCATAAATCAGCCTGAGTGAGGGCTCTCCTTCGGTATCCCATTCAAAAGGTCCGGCGACGAGTTTGCCCGTCCAGATATTCCAAACGTGGATAGCGCCGTCCCACGAACCCGACGCGACATGGTCCCCGTCTGGCGAGAACACAACATTAAGATACTGCTTGGACGAGGAGTCACTCTTGATTCTCCCGAAAACAGATACACTGCCCGCCTGCACATCACATACGCAGATTCGGGAAGAGGTATGCATCACAACGTGCCTCCCACTTGGTGAGAACCTCAGACATCTATAGCTATCTCTCGACGAGAGGCATTTTATTGGCGAGCGAATGAGGTTCCCTGTCCCCACATCCCATATAAAAATTTGCCCCTTTGACAGCCCCGCAACGCGCCTCCCGTCCGGGGAAAACGTCGTATATGATACGCTCACTGAGCTGGCTCCATCGAATTCGGTACCTACCTCAAATGTCCGCGCATTCCAGATCTTGATGATGCCGAAATATTTTTCATCTGCGCCCGAGCTAAGTATTTGCCCTCCATCAGGCGAAAATGAAAGGGACGAGGTAATTTGTTTGTAGGCCTCGAATGGTCCCCCAATAAGCTCTGATTTCGCCATATCCCAAAGGCTCAAAAACCCGTCTCGGGATACTGTGGCAAGGCGCAAACCGTCTGGGGAGAGTGCCATTTTTCTCACCCGTTTATCGGTTGGCACCGTCGCCTTGGAGGTGAGTTTTCCAGTCAACGCATCCCAAGTATAGATGGTGCCGTCTCGCGAGCCAGAAATAATGTGCCGATTATCTGGTGAATATTGCGCCAGAAGTATTGAATTATCGTTGTGTCCCTCGTATGGCTCCGAAGGGAGCCATGCTCTCCAGATGTAGATGATCCCGTCTATCGCCGTGCTAGAAACCAAACGGTCTCCGTCCGGGGAGAAACCTATTGAGTCCATGGGCCCCGTATGTCCCACAAATGGCCCGGAGACGAGTTCACCCGTTCGCAGAGACAATATTCGGATGATCCCGTCGCTGGAGCCCGATGCGATGTATCTCCCATTTGGTGACACTGCTACTTGGCCATAATGATTGTCGTTTTCCGTAAATGGCCCCGCAAGTAGCTCAGCTGTACGTGCATTCCAGACACGGATACCCATCATGTCGTCAGAGCAAGACACAATGTGCTCTCCGTCGGGCGAGAGAGCCACCGAGTAAATTTCTGCTGTGTGTTGCTCAAATGGCCCTTTCATGAGTTCGCCCGTCCATGCATCCCAGACATAGATGTTACCGTGGGATGAATATGATAAGACACGGTCGCCATCTGGGAAAAAGGACACTGAAAGTGTTCCTTTTTTGTGGGCATCGGCACCCATGAACACCCCAAATGGTTCAGTTACTGCCATGCGCGACGGTACATGCCAGATACAGACGCTGTGATCGCCCAAGCTCGACACAACCCGCTCTCCGTCTGGAGCAAACATTATTGATCCTATGGCATCGTTAGAATCCTGGCGAGTCTTGAAGGGTAGTCCGAGTAATGCACCGGTGTGAAAATTCCATACACAGATAGTCCCATGGATTGAGCCGGACGCTATCTGTTCCCCGTCAGGCGAACATGCCACAGCCGTGTACCAATCGTCGTCGTCGTCGTCGTCGTCGTCGTCGTCGTCGTCGCTATCATCGTCGCCTTTATGTATGTATTTGTCCAGCTCCAATATTTGTGTACCGGTCTGCGCATCCAAGATGTAAATATGCTGCTCTGAGAATGTCACGAGTTGCTCTCCGTCAGGCGAAAATGTCACCCCAGATACACAATCGTCGGGATGAGAGCTCAACTCGCAGGGCGGCCAGTGCATGCTCGCACCGGCATTCACGCGAAGTGTGCCCTGGAATGCCGATGCATATTGATTCTTGATGATAGACGTAGAGGGAGCAAAAACCAGGGCAGACACGTAAATATGGGGGGCACTACTGGCAATGACACTTGCAAATGCCCGCACAAAATTCACACCATCGATGGCGAAGACTTGCAAATCACCGCGGTGGCCCTGAGTATGAACTCTGGATTAGTACAGTATTGTGTTTCCTTTCTTTCGATAGCGTGCTTACTTTGCTGAGCGCTTTGACAATGTTCATTGATGACAGAGCAACACGGCTTTCGCCTGTCAGACTGAGGACTTCAAGCCAATAGAGAAAATGATTTTGGAAGAATCCGAGGATTTGCGGAAGGATGGGGTGACAGTGACAAATCGTACCTGCTTGTATGACGTGTTCAGCCCAGAAGTGACAAGCGTATATGAGAACTCGAGGGATAAAATTAGCGATGCGCTTCGCGAGATCTGAGACGTCTCGATTCATCAGATGTGATGTCTCTAATCCGCATATGTTGAAGCGCAGACGCGCCTCCATCACGCGCAAACATCCGACAGCGAATTCGAGATGATACTTGGGCTGATCAATGAACCAGGGCTGGTCCCCACACCTGGCGCTGTCCATGAGATAGTCGATGAAGGAGGCGTGAAGGGCTCTGACGGGCGATCCCTCCGACCATTGGAGCAAGCAGCGCAGCCTTCGCAATACAAGTCTACAGGATTTTGAGCTGTGTAATCCTGAAATCTCAGCAATCATTTCATCGGTCACGGCGACTCGCCCCACGACAACGGCTCCCAAAATGTTCCGACAGGTTTCTGTGGAAGCCTCCCCTGGGTCCCAATTGCAGGCTGATCGGAGCGCGGTGGCGTATAGATCATCGAGCGTGAATGTTGTTTGGTTCAGAAGAAGATCCAAACAATCGTCTACATCATCGGCAGTCTGCAAGTATTTCATCGCAGTGGCGGCCCAAATGAATGATTCATCCGCACGTCCACCGAGCTGCTCCAATCTAGATGTCCCGGGCCAGCCGAGCGGCAGCTCGTCACTCCTTTGTCGCATTTGATAAAGTCCAGCCATTTCGTGTTGAATATATTTTTCCACATCTGCCTTGCTTAGCCATGCGGAGGCGTTCAGCGAGACCGATTTTATTCCGGGTCGGGAGTCAAATGCGTTGCTCAGGTCGAACTCTGGGCGGCTGGTGATGAAGAAGCGGATAGACTGATGTAAGAGGGGAAGTTGTGTTGAGAGGAGGTGTAAAAGAGCCCCTCTGGAATGAGCATCGCCACATTCGTCGAATGCATCGAAAACGACGACTATAGGGTTCGTCATCATGGGCAAACAGGCCCGCAGAGGTGTTAATAGTAACTCTTTGAACTGGGAAGCGAGAGGTCTGGTGACGATCTGCGAGTCTTTCTCAATCGCCTTACAGATCGCGTCCTTGAGTGTGCTATTAGACAGCGCCAGCTGATAGGCGAGTGTGCGAATGACACCATCGGGTCCGCTTTGGGTTGGGGAGTTCCTGTCGAAGAAGAGGAACGCCCCGAGCTGACACAAACCACGAAGCAGTTCTGCGATGGTTGTCGCGATTGTGCTCTTGCCAGCTCCAGCAAGACCAGACAGCCAAATCACGTTCACGCTGGGGGAGGGTGCGGTGAGGTCGTCAATCAAGCTTTTCACAATGGCTGTACGGGTGCCTTCTAGACACTGGAGTCGGGATGTTGCGTTCATGATAAAGGGATCGAGACGGTCGAGGAGATCAGATGGTCTAGGACAGAGTCATTACTTCGAACAGTAGAGACTGTGAAGAATGCTGACCTGGTATTGGCTTCATACCAATTGCCGTTGACGTTGTAGACGTTGTTGTTACCCGTGCTTGAAAAAGTCTTTTTGATATAATAGGCAATCAGCAATTGTGCGTTTAAGTAGGTATACTGTTGTGGCTTACCGCAGCAGGCAATGGTGCAGACGTTGAGGCCGTCGACTCTGAAACCCTGTTTATTCGTCGTCCAGACCTCCCCTCTGTTGTGAGCTTCGCGGCTTGGTGCATGAGTTTATGACAAAGTAAAGACAAGATTTTGAAGAGGTATGTTGGAGATCGTGATAGAGATGGTGCAACCGCGCCCTACTACAGCTTCACAGCAAGCGGCGATCCGTTTGAGGATCAGTTGGATGATATTCCTGCAGTGTGATGGGAGACGTGTATCTTGGTGTGACGTGACAATAAGCAAGCGTATCAATGGGCAAATTGGGCATTGCCAAGCTTCCTGGGCGAAGCGTAGGCAAAGTAAACGCGAAGTAGAGGTAGTTTGCGCAATAGAGGTAGTTTGCAATAGAGGTAGTTTGCGCAATAGAGGTGTAGTTCCCCCGATTTTCGCGATTATCTGTTTACATCCTCCACTCATATGTCGCTCCTCGAGTCCTCTGCCCTGCGCACCACCCCCGCGCCCCTTGCTGCCACCCGTCTCCCATCTCTGGAGTATGCCCTCTTCCTCGCTGCCACACTCGACGCCTATGCTGTCGCCGCCTCCTCACCCACCAACGCGCTCTATCTGATCGACAAAAGCACACTCAAAAATGTGAGCACGTTGCCAGGGCAAGTCGGTGCGATCACGGGGCTGCGGGCGGTGGACAGCATAGGTGGGGCAGAAGGCGGGGCGCTTGTGACCAGCGGGCGAGATGGTGCGGTCAAGGTGTGGGACACGCGCTCGCGATCAGTGGGCCTGCAAAGTAAGCCAAGTCCCATCGCCGCCCATCCGACGCGTCTGAAGAGCTGAAGCATGATTCGTACCCCCAGTGTCCGCGCCCGGCCACGCGCTGCTCGCCTTCGACGTCGCCCCCGACGGGCGCACGCTCGCCGCGGGCACGGACCTCGCGGGCGACGACGCGCTCGTGCTCTTCTTCGACCCCCGCGCGCCGCGCGCGCCGCTGCACACGCACTCCGCGACGCACTCCGACGACATCACCGCCGTGCACTTCCACGCGGGCGGCGGCACGCTGCTCACCGCGTCCTCCGACGGGCTCGTGTGCACCTCGCGCGCGGGCGAGGCGGACGAGGATGAGGCGGTGCTGCACGTCGGGAACTGGGGCTGCTCCGTCGCGCAGGCGGGCTGGGTGCGCGTGTCCGCGGGCGCGCAGGTGTGGGCCGCGAGCGACATGGAGACGTTTAGCTGCTGGACGGACGAGCTCGATCTGCTGCAGTCGCAGGACATCCGCAAGCCGTCGGCGCACTCGCAGAGCCTGACGTGGGTGACGGACTACCTCATCGGGTGCCACAACGCGTCGACTGCCGGAGGCAGCGCTGGGTTAGGCGTGTTCGTTGGCTCGAACGAGTAAGTCGCCTGCGCCCCATGATCATTTTGCCAGGCTGATAGGTGTGTGTAGAGGCGACGTCGCGCTGATTACCTCCTCACATCTCTCGAATGCGGAAGCGCCGTGGAGTCTTGAGCGATTGTGGACGCATGGGCATGTAGGCGTCGTGCGGAGTGTGCTGTGGGACGAGTCTGTGCGTCTTTCTTTCTTTCTGTTCCTTGCCTCGTACTAACAATGATGGCAGAACAACGTACTTCTCACTGGTGGAGAGGACGCCATTGTAAACGCGTGGACGTGTCCACCCCTTGTGCCAAGCAATAGTGATGATGATGCGATGGATGTGGACATGGAAGGGCCTGAGTCGCCTGGCGCCACACGGAAGCGGGGATGGGACGCGCGGGGAGGAGAAGACGAAGGGGGTAAAAAGGCGAGGAGAGCATAATCTTTCCAGGCCATGTTATGGGTTAGGGAACGGGGCGATCCTTGTCGTCTGAGTAAGGCACAAAACACCATGGCCGCTGCTAGGCAGGTGGCAAGGAGCAGGTTTGCCACCGGATGCCTCTCTAGATATCTAGGCGCATATCTATATAGTGGAGAAATTTTTTTGAGTTTTATCGCCAGACTCTACGCAGGAATGATTCGATTTCCTGGGTGGCAAACTCAAAGTTGCCACCAAGGCACAGCAGCTACATCTGCTTCCGTGAGAGGCCCAAACTTCGGAACCGCTCAGTGTTACGTAACTTCCCCTTGTCCTCCCCTGTTTCTGCACCTCCTCCGCTACTCAGAACGAAGGAGTTGCACGGATGTCGAACGACGCCTCCTGGATGCCCTCCACGGGCCGGCACCCCGTCGCCATAGGCTCCTCCCTGGGCCGCGCGCTCAAAGCGCGCAAAGGCGCCCCTGCGGCGAAACGGGCGACGCTACCTGATAAGGACTACTATTCTTTTCGATGTGCGTGCCCCATTCTTCCTGGGGGTGCGGTGGAGAAGCAGGCGAGACTGATAATGCGCAGACAACTTCAAGCCGGAGTCGATCGACGCGGGCCAACCGGGGTCGATCACCGTGAAGCAGGGCAGCGACGATGCGCCGAGCAGCGTCTCCGTCGAGCGATCGGGGACGCAGGTGGGCTTTGTTTCTCTGTTGTGTGATGTCCCTTGCTGAGAGTGTGTGGCACAGGAAGGGGAGCGGCATGTGTTCACCGGGACTGAGCAGACCGCGAACATGGAGTGCGTGTGCGTGCTCATATATGACGAGGAGACCGGGGTGAGTGCTGTTTGATCTTGTGTTAGCGAATATGCTCATGGGGTAAGCAGGCTTTCACACTAGAGAAGCTCGACTCGCTCGTCGTGCTAGCGTACGACAAGAAGATTGCCTCAGGGAGCCGACGCCCCTCCTCCTCGCGTGCGTGCAGTCTCATTATCCACAATACATCCTATTGTCTACGAACTGACAACATTTACACAGCCTTGGCACCCCCGCCCTCCCGCGCGCCGCTCGTCGAAGACCTGGACCTCGAAGCGCAGCTCGAGCGCGACCTCATGGACGAGGACGCAGAGGGCGAGCTCGAAGACGCGCTCCCCGTCCCCACCAAGCACGAAGAGGAGGAAGACGAACCTCTTCCGCCGCCGCCGCGCGACCCCTCCCCGCCACCGCGCCCCAAGCCGCGCCCCGCGAAGCCCAAGATGAAGCTCAAGCCCAAAGGCAAGCCTGCCGTAGAGGCGGCGCCCGCGAAGAAGCGCCGCGTGTCGCCGCCGCACGAGGGGCTCGCGCTCCCGGGCACGTTCGCCGCGCCGGCACCGCTCGCACCCGCACCCGCGCCGCCCGCACCCGCGTCCGCGTCCGACTCCGAGGACGACTGGGTGCCCGCGCTGCCGACGACCGCGCCGTCGCCGCTGCCGCCGTCGCCGCTGCCCCTGTCGCGGGACATCTTCATGGAGGAGGAGGACGCGGAGGGCGTGGACGAGGAGATGGAG
Organism: Athelia sp. TMB; assembly: GCA_014898675.1. Lineage (NCBI taxonomy): Eukaryota > Fungi > Basidiomycota > Agaricomycetes > Atheliales > Atheliaceae > Athelia > Athelia sp. TMB. The sequence continues at coordinate 15,502 of JACXVL010000699.1, read as the reverse complement.
ATGGAGGAGATCGACCCGGACGAGTTCGCGGCGGAGATGAACGAGCACCTCGATATCGACGAGGACCCGGAGGAGGAGGACTTCTTGGCGGCGGCTGTGGAGGAGGAGCCGTCGACTGGGCCGCCGATGTCTCTGAACCAGTTCGCAGGTGGCATGGGCGAGGTGGACGAGGACGACTATTCGTCGAGCGAGGAGAGCGATGATGATTAGGATTGGTCAGGCCTTTGTCGTTAACTTATAACATGTAGGAACTCGGGCTCTGCATTCGCTTTCGCATTCAAATTGCTTCAATTGATACCCTATTACTATCCCAGCCTAATCTCAAAACAAAATGCGCAAATGTCAACAAATAACTAACAAAATACATCAATGTCCAACCACACGAAGTCCATAGCAAGCACACGCATACACACGAAACTAAACTCAAGAAGACATCGACCACCCCATGACAAACGTGTGCCCGTCGGGCGACGGGCCCACATACTGGTTGGGGCCGCCAAGCGTCACGTCCGCGCTCCCACTGTTTATACCAGTGGCCAACGCGCCAGCTGCTGTCGCGGTCGCGCTCGCCTCAATGGAGCTCGCATCACCCGGGGAGATGGTCGTGGTGCTGGTGCTCTCTGAAGCAGATGCCGTGCCCGTCACGCTCGCGCTGCTGGAACTGCCGCTGCCAGATGAACCGCTGCCCGAGGAATTGTTGCCCGAGGAACCGCTGCCCGAAGACGAGGACGAGCCGGACTTCACGACGATATCGATCTCCTCCGTGACAATGTCGATGAACGCCATCGCCGGGCCCGCAAGCACAGTCTCCGTCGCCTGGATGACCACGTCGTTCGCGAGCGCCTGGTCGTCCGACGTGACGAAGATCAGGACGGGGCCATTGATGCCCGCGGGGACTGTGCACGCGCTGTACGGGAGCACGACGGCGGAGGGAAGGTCGCCAATCATCATCTGACAAAACAATTTCTGTTTGCTGGGTCAGCGGGGTGCATGGAGGGGAGACCGTGGGGCTTACGGAGGTGTCGACGCTGCCGTTCAGCGCCGAAGACGAGAAGCTGAGGGTCGTGCCCGTGGTGACGGAGCCCGTGTTCGTGACGGCCAGCGCCGCGTTGGCTGTGGAGCAGAAATCAGCCCGTATTACAATCCAGCGGAGAGAAGCACTGACGTGTAATTCCGGTGTCGCAGCCCGAGATGAACGCGCCCGCAATAGCGAGCACCTGGGGCGGCGTGAGCGCCATGTCGAACGACGCGGGGATCGCCGAGCCGCCCGCGAGCACGTTCAGGATCGTCTGGTGGCGGGCCTCGACGGTCAGGATCGTCGCCGCCGCGCTGAGTAGCTGCGGGTCCGATATGAGCGTCGCGGCGCCGAGGTACGCGCCGACGCCGACGTTCTCGACCACGCGCGCGGTCGCGGCCATGGTCGCCACGTCAGTCAGGACGGAGGAGAAGTCGAAGGTGCAGCCTGAGATGGGCTTTGCGCCTTCAGCGAAGATGGCGCTCTGGCGATTTCGAATAAACGGATGTAATCTCTGAGATGCGATTTGCTTACCTGGAGGGTCGTCGAGTGCGTGGATTCGTCTAACTGGATACTGGTGAATAGCTGGATGGGAATCTGCGCATCGGAGAATCCAGCGGTGGTGAAGTCGGAGACTTGGAAGGTGGATAGAGCCTGCGAGTAGAACTGGGTTTCGAGCTGTTCCAAAACATCCGCAAATTCTACAAGTGGTGTCAAAGATCAGTGCTGTAATCGTGGGGAAGATGTCTTAATCACTGACGGAGAACAAGGATATCAGTAGCAGCGGCTCGCTTGTGCTTGAAGGGCAGGGCAGAGACAAGGTATGGTGCAGCCAGTGCGATGAGGGAGAGTGAAAAGCGCATTTGGGAGAATAGAAATGGGTCACAGAGCCTGCTGGGATAAAGAATGTAATAGAGCCGAAACGAAAGCGAATGCAGGGGCGCAGCCCGTAGAAAAGAAGCTGCATCGTTCAAGACAGGCGGTCAGTGCGTTGGCCACGGGCACAGGTGCACAAGACTTACAGAAGGACGGAAAGGGGGGCGAAAGAGAATGAGATAGCAAGCGCCGTCGCCATCGTGCTTTTTGTACAGATGAGTGATTATTGATCCCAGTAACAGGACCTGATACCAGTCGTGATAGACGTGTGTGCAGCTACGCGGTAGAGGTGGTGGGAGTGCCATGGATACCGTCGTCTTGAACGCGTGATTACAGGAGGAACTTTGTCAAAAGCCATAACCACAGTTCCCCGAGCTCCCCAGGTAGAGACCGAGTCACAACCGTGAACCCACGATCGAGACGGTAGTCATGTTCGGGCAGGTCGGCCTCGTTGTATCTGAACAGGGTGAAGGTCCTTCGGAAATAACCGTCAAAAGCAACACGTACTGCCTGGAGACTCTAGCAAGCCGCGAGCCAGTTTTGCCGCTGATATAGAAGATCGTGGGTCGAATGTAAAGTATAGCAATCGGTAATATAGCAAGATACAGAGAGGAACAGACATGGGTATATTTGAGGTCTTGAACCTGCTTGTTCGCGCGCTCGAGTTGGCGACGCGTGTTGTGTAAAAGCTTTAGGTTAGCTATAAATGCTTTTCTCGCGGTTTATTCGAGGTTTGACGGTTTGCGGAAGTCGATGATCAAAGTTTGGGCCTCTCGAGGAAGTTTATGTAATCCGCTAAAGTTTCGGTCGGAAGTTCGCGCGCCGAGGCAGCTGTACTCTGAAGTTTCTGGGATCTTAAATACAAGTCGGAAGTAGGATATCATTCAAGGTATATACCAATATGGAAAATAATAATTTTGCAAATCATGAATCCCTCTGCAAGAAAACCAACCCCTTTCCCGTGCTGGCAGCCCTTGTCAATAATGATATTCCCAGCCGCGCCACAATAAATGTCTGTGCTGCCACAGCCGCAGTCATCTCCACTAATGCTCATGGCGGGACCCGAAATAAGATCTCTGTAAATATGTGTGCCACTGTATATAGCCTGCTTGAATATCAAGTATACTGACCAGCTTTGCTCAGTGCGGTCAAGAGCTCCCATGATTTCTCAGTTTGACTAGGAGTCTGCATTTCCTCCAGAAATGGGTGATTGCAATCAGCTTTGCGTGATATATTATCTACTTCCCTGAAATCTGGATCCCGGTACAGTGCTTTGCATAAAGAATGACAGTTGCGTTGCGGCGAAAATTGATGTGCACATGCCGAAATCCGCATGACCTGTCACAGATGTCACAGTGGTGAGCATTAGCTTGCATCGGCGAGCGGGAATACGACATCGGTTCTGCAGATACAAGCACTTCAATCATGTAGGGATGGAATGTAGGTTGAATATGAGGTCATCAGCGAAGATGAGAGAGAGAAACCGAGCGGGATGAACGCCAAGTGTCATGCTTTTGTCATCACGTGGTCACGAATTTGGAAATTTCGCGAAGACGGAACTGTCATTCTTTATGCAAAGCACTGTAGCGCCGTTACCGGCCAAGTTGTTACAGAAGTGAGAGATGTTGCCACAGATGTGGCGGCTGTTGTGGCCCGCTAAAAGACCCGATGTCGAGACCGCCGTTACGACTTCACACTTCCAACTTCGTAACGCGACCTCGAATAAACAGCGATAAATACTGTCATATGCAGACTCCTTCCCATTCGCGGACAAAAGAAATAATTATCGAGGATGGAGGACATATCTCATTGCTCCTATACCGCCACACTGATATCACGTGATGATGTAACCTTATGTTTTTGATTCTTTTGTCCAGCGACTGGCAAAATTTGTTGTGGCGCGTTGCACTTGTTTGGCTGTGGCGCCAACTTTCTGCTTGCTCCTTGCGCTTGCTGATGGACACACCGCCCGCGCATCGCTACTCCGCCTCATTTTACCCAAGGAGACTGTGTGCTGATTGATACTGCGGATCTCCATAGCCTGGCCTCGCTTTTCTGTGCAATGCATTGCTTAGTACTGCATGTATTTAGTTTTCAATGGTATAAAAGATTGTTTACTCGCCACTGCTCCGCCAATACAATCAGCTTGCGTCAACATGGACAACACAACTCTTGACAATATCCTCTCTATTCTGACACGGGTCTCATGCTACAACCTTTGACCTTCTCCTAGAAACCCTTCGCCACAAATCTCCCCAGTACACTCAACATCACAACTCCATTCTCCAGAACATACCCAATGTCCTGGACCTGCTGATGGAAAACGGCTCAGAGCAGGCCATGCATGGTGTATCGCGGCTTGCGAGATGTGCGCACTTTTGCATATCAGCACCGGATTACACTTCGGAGGCGCGCATTGGGCGGACACCAAAAACAGCCTCTACTTCGTCTTGAACAGCTCGGTTTCTGCTGGGGATGTTGTGCTTGAGGATCTTGGAGTGCAGTGGCATGGCGGAGGAGTTCTGTATGAGCAACTTGAACACGACTTGCGCAAACTTTTGGGCGCTTAATGCAGCGATGTCATGCTCGGCCACTGTTTCCGTTCCGTGGGCCAAACAAGTACAACGCGCCACAACAAATTTTGCCAGTCGCTAGCAGTCGCTAGGTCAAAGAATCAAAAATTTAAAGTTATATAGTCACATGATATACGCGTGGCACAGAGATAATCGGATAGTACATGCTCTACTCTCTCAATAATTATTTCTTTGACCTGTGAATGGGAAGGAGTCTGTGTCATATGTAGCTAGCATTTGACTTGTCCGAAACCACAGCCACTTGTGCCTGAAGTGATTTGAGTTCAACACGCGCAGATCGCGCCTCTGATAGATCTAATTTCAGTGCCCACCACTACACTGGCATAGGAGCCGGGCGCCTAAATTCTCAAACATGCTCTATTTGGCAATTCAATTCAATTCTCCTGGCTTGGTGCTTATTCGTGACACAACTTGGGAAAATCACTCGGAATGCTTTGAGAGGCGACAAATTGCAGTTCCAAACCCCCTTTGATGAATGAGAGCCTTCAAGCATGCTTATAGACCAATACGGACATTACAAAGCAAAGCAAGGGAATATAGCTACTAAGTGCCCAAAAAGAGACGAAACAAGGAGCCGAGTCGATTGGCCCAGATTGTGATCATGGAGAGGTCTTCCGTGGCATTAGCGGCCACTGAAACAAGAAGTCGCCATATAAGTTGCTGCAAGTGAATGATAAACAACGATAAAACTACTCACGAACGTGACGACGACGACGACCCCGCCTCCTGGGGACATTAGCCACTCCTGGCACCAGCGGTAGCTGAATCCGTCAGAGTTCACTAAAATAAATTTATAACCGACTCACGCGCACGAGGTGGCTGAACTGGCTGTATTGCAGATTCAGGGACCCCAGAGGCTTCTGAGTTAGCAAGCAGGACAGCGCAGAGATCAGGTATTGCTCTTGCATGATATAATTCAGCCGACTAACGCGCTTGCTGCCTTTGGGCAGGAGTTGAGGCACGAGGCTCAGTTTCTGCTCTGCGCCTTCTCGCGTCTAATATATGATCATGTCAGCATAATACATCAAGCCCGTTAACTTCTAAGGCAGAATGTACCTTCTTCGGCACGCGCAGCATAATAGTTGATTGGCCCATAATTGTTTTGAATATGACCAGAGTGAGGCCCGTCCTGGCGTAAATCACCATGGACGTTAAACACGGTTCCACCGGTGGTGCCAGTAGTGTTGTGGATGCCGGTACCGGTCGTCATACTGGTATTTGCTAAAGAGTAAGAAGGAGCTCGAGGGGGGTAGAAGTGGTGAGGAGTTGATGTTTTTACGCCTATGCTTTATGCTTTAAGTATAAGTACTACCTCTTGAACTTCTTTTCCATTTCAGTGAGTCCGACTCAAGGGTGAGAGTCGGAACGGTGAAGCAGGGCTGCGCTACAATGATTTAATATCTTGACAATATTGATTGTGAAATGGCTCATGCCATTTTCCTTATCAAGCTCGGCAATCCAGATCCCAACAGGCGCTTATTATACTATACGGTACAGGCCTGTGCAGGCGTGTAGAGAGGACTTTGGACGTCACACGCTGTCACTTTCGCTGGAGTAGCAACCAGGGCGACATGAGGCTCAGTATACGTAGGGCTCAGTACGAATCACCGTAATTTTAATAGCCGAATCCAGTCGCGTCAAAGAATCATCGCCGTCAACCTACAGGGTTATTTCAGGGATGGGTCGATGACGTCCCGGAAAGCGATTCGTGGCGCATCAGAGGCGGCCTCGCGTCGGTCCTTCACCTGTACATCACAATTTTAGAATCGGTAACGGCATTGGACTGGTACCCGTCAATAGTGTTGCCGCGAGGTGAGGTGAAGGTCACCTCAAGGTGACAGGGGGTGGCACCTTGTGGCACCTTGAGGTAGCCCGAGGTCACCTTAAGGTACCTCAAGGTCGGTGCCAGTTGCCAGTGGCGCGGCTACGCTCGCGCTCTCCCCGCCTCTCTGCCTCTATCTAGTCAACGAAAATATTCTTAAACAGCACATATGTACTATATAAGCACTATATAATACAGTTGAAATAGTACAAACCTCTTCCTCAGTCACTTGAAGTCCCGAATCCGATCCAAACCCTGCCAACTCGCACAATATCCCCCTCCGCGCGGGCCAACAAGCCGATGCAGATTGATTCGATGGTTGGGCGCCCAGCCAGCTGTAGCGAGAGCTTGCCTGAGACCTCTGGATGAATGTTCGAGCACTTGAGGGAGGTATTACTATGAAATAGTGGAGAACGGCCAGTTGGTGGCGAATAAACACACGGAAGTGGAGCACGTGGACCGACTTAAAAAGGCAATTGGATTGATGGCACCTTAAGGTCACCTCCTAACACGACCTCAAAAGGTGCTCAATTACGGCATAATTTGAGGTGGAGGTCACCTCACCTCGGAGGTACCTCACCTCAGCGGCAACACTACCCGTCAATGTTCCCTCCCGTCGGTGTCTGTCGGTGTTCCCTCCCGTCAATGCTCCGGCCCCAGGGCCGGCGTCGCGTCCAGGGAACGGCGTCATGTGCCGATAAGAATAAACGCGAGACGACGACCAAGACGGGCTGCGAGCATAAATGAGAAATGAGGACTTTCGTGCACTCGCAGGCCGGTATATATGATGAAAGCCCCAAAGCACAACCACAGTAGTTGCGCTTTCTGCCACACCCCATCCTCCAAAGCGAAGCGGATTGACCCTGCATGGCATGGCTGGTGGGTGCGCCACCGATACGCGATGTGCGCCGATCTGCACACAGATCTTGTGCGAGCGCGGGAACAAGATTTGATGACCGGGGCCAAGAAAGGCCAAGATCTGTCTGCAGATCGATCAGCCTTTCAACTTGGTCCCAAGGTTCTACAGGCAGAGGTCCTGTTGGCGTTCCGGCCCCGACGCCGGCGCTCAAAATTGCACGCGGAAGAGGTATCAGATCATTGATCACCTGGAAGCGTGTTCTTAATATCGGGGGTGCCCCTGTTGGAGCTTAACGAAGTGGGAAAGAAGCAGCAGTATATATGCTCAAAGCGTAGGCATAAGGACTTCAATTCTCCACCACTTCTACCCCCTCTTAAGCTACTTTACTAGCTTTACTCTTCAGCAAATACTAGCATGACGGCTGGTACCGGCATCCACGTTCACACCACCGGCACCACCGGTGGAACTGTGTATAACATCAACGGCAATTTACACCAGATCGGACCTCACTCTGGCTGTGTACAAAACAATTATGGGCCAAACAACTATTATGCTGCGCGTGCCGAAGAGGGTGCGTTTGCTGCCACAAAAGATGAACAGGCTCGATGTACTCATTATACTTGCGCAATGTTACATTAGCAGGCGCGGGAAGGCGTACGACAGAAACTGAGCCTCCTCGTGCCTCAAGTCCTGCCCAAGGGCAGCAAGAGCGTAAGCCAGCTACATTCTAACATGCAAAAACAATGCTTGACCTCTGCGCTATCCTGCTTGTTAAATCAGAAGCCTCCGAGGTCCCTGTATCTGCAACTCAGCCCGTTCAGCAACTTCGCGCGCGTGAGTCGGTTATCAATCTATATCAGTGATCTCTGACGGATTCAGCTATCGCCAGTACAAGGAGTGACTAAGGCCCCCAGAAGGCGCCGTCTTCGTCGTTGCGTTCGTGAGTACTGGTTTTATGATTGTTTAACGTTCATTTACAGCAGCTTCAACTTATACCATTACTTCTAGTTCCAGTGACCGCTAATGCCTCTGAGGACTTTAATTCTATGATTGTAACTTGAATCTGGACCAATCAACTTATCGGCGCCTTGTTTCGTCTCTTCTCGAGCACTTAGTTATTCTCCAAGTTACCTTGTTTTACTTTGTAATGTCTGCATTGGAATATGGTCATGCTTAGAGGATCATATTCATCAGAAGGGGTTTGGAACTATATTTGCCGCCTCTCAAAGCATTTGAGCGGTTTTCAGTACTGGAGAGTCTGAAATGAAAAAGTGCACAAACTGAACCCCGTGCACATGACTGTACCGATATCAGCGTCGCGTATAAGCGCCTTGATAAGCGCTGAGATACACGTTTTTCTGACTCAGTCCGTAGATCACACCAGAAGATTCCTCTCATCAGCCGAAAGCACAATACAGGCAAAATTTTGTCTATGATTTCGCCGGCAGGAGCACCGAGTCGTTGCGGGCTCCAGGACCTATTCGCCGCGCTGATTCCTGTCATCCGCGTATGGGGCGCAGCCGGGCCAGCGTGTGCCGGAGCGCGCACGGCCACGGGCGGGTGAACATCTGGACAGCAGGACCATCTGAGGCGCACCAGGGACTACCCGCGGTGCTGTCTTCGCTACCGTCGCCCACTCGGTAGGCAAACCATTCGTGCCCTTGGCCTGGTGTCGGATGCCCACCCGTCACCCGCCGTATATCGCTCGGGTGCCGGCTTGTGAATGGGCATGGGTGGATGCAGTTCGCCCGCTGAACGCTCTTCTGGTGCCCCCGCCTCAGAATCGGGCTGTTGACGCCGCGGCTCTGCCCGACTTGATCTCAGCCAGCATTTCTATGGCGAAGCGTGCGCGCCTGCCGGTGTCCGCGCCGCTCGCTTCGAAGTACGTTGTTGCTGGCCGAATAGCCAATGACCATGTAATCACTGATCGTCTTCGTACCGGAGTTGTAGCGGCTCTCGTAGCCACGCACCCCTCCCAGCGCGAATATGTCGCCGAGCCGCTCGGCGCGCGCAGAACACGCGTCACAGCGGGGCGTACGAATGGGGCGCGATCAAGAACTCTGGTATAGGATATCCGCCTGGGTCGTCCGCACAGCCTAGTCTGGGGGTCGGGTCTTGCTCGCTGTCATCGAAGAGCTAGGGCGTATTGAACATCGAGGTGAATACTGACACAAGCCCACTGCGTTGTTTGTGTGCGGGTGGAGATATGGGCTACTTGTAAGGACGGCCAGACTGTATACAGAGATGAGAATTTAGCACGTGCGATTTATGACGCCAGCCGAGGCGCCGGAACATGTGTCATGATCAGTTGTGATGCGAGCAGAGCCGCATTTCGCAAGCAACTGGAAGTTAGCTCCGTCGACAGGAGTTGAGAAGCTCGGCTCTGCAGATGACCTTCAAGTTCGCGCGTCCGACGTGTCTGGCCATATGCACATGCTCGAATTGGCGGCTCATGCATAGCGCCGACCAGTCCGACACTGTGAAGGACATGGAGCGAGGTGAGTGCGTTGGAATTGGCCACGCGACGCAGTAGGAGAGGGCATAGCTCACAGTAAAGGCTGAAGCTGGTCAAGATGGACATGGGAGCGAGGTGCGTGCGTTGGAGTGGCCACCGTGACAATGCAGGAGGTGGAGTCGATGGGACGGTGTAGCATCGTGGATGAGCGAGGCGGAGGCGCCGAGGACTTGTACATCTGGATACGAGGATTTGTACGTACAATTCATGACGGAGAACATCGATGGGGCGCCACGACGCCTGAGCACAAGCGTGGTAGGACCAACTTGGCGAATGTCATCCACTCCTAGCATCGGATCCGATACCGTGACGCTTCTGTTCTGTTGGAAAAACTCAGCCAGTGGTAGTGCGGAGCGCGCCACGACAGCTGCGTCACCTCACCAAGCCTCACCAGCAGGGTGCCATTAGGCCTAGGCCTAGCCCACAGCAAAGGCTGCCGCTGCCGCTGGCCAAGATGGAAATGCGTCTTCCCAAAGCAGCGAAGACGACGGCTAAACCTGCGTGAACCCCGCAGATCCGGACATATGTCGTCCGCGCAGGTGGATATGTCGCCTGTCCAGCTCCAGCCGCTGTCGAGGCCCACCCAGGCGCGGCCGCACGTTGCAGCGGCGTGCCCACATTAAAGTCGAGCGTTCGCCTGGCAAGCTCGACGAGCCCCAGCCCACGATGCTCGACGGCGAGCTGGGGTGCGGTGTGGTGCCCGCGAAGACCGAGTGCGCTGGCAGCTGCTGTCGTCGCGGAACGTGGTCATGGTGTGACGGATGACGTTGATGCCTCCTTACGCAATCGGCCATGGGGGCTTCCGCCAAGCTCGCAATGCGCTGGCACGCTGCTGTCCGCAGTCGTGCGCTGGCACCGTAGCCCCCCGTACCATAATTCCCAATAAATACACAAATAATGCGAGAGCGCGGGAGGGGTGGGCGAGACGATACGAGTGTACGCTAGCTCGCCGATCGTGGAGCGATGCCCGACGCGTGACGTACGAGCCCAAGCCAAGCCAAAGCTGTGCCGCAAATTCTGCATAACAGCGCAACACCATCCGCCCCCGAATCACTGCACCCAATCCCATCACTCGCCCTATCCTATACCTAATTATTCTGCAGGGCGATGCCCAAAGCGACGTTCCTCCAGACGCTGCTGAACCGCCCGACGAAGAAGTACACCTTCCCGCCGCCGGCGAAGGACTATGCGCTGCAGCGCGGCGAGTTTGCGCGCGCCGCGCACCAGCACCAGGCCGACAAGGGCAGCCAGGGCAGCAGCGCGAGCGCGGGGTCCACGCTCGTCCACGAGCAGGTGCGCCTTTACCCCTTACCCTTACCCTCCCCTTGCCCTTGCCCTTGTTGTCTGGGTGTTGTGTGCGGGGTGCTGATGTTGATGGGGGGCAGGACATGCTCGTGCACGCCCCCGACCTGAAGCACCACGCCTCCGCGGGCTCGTGGGAGCTCGTCGAGCCGAAGCTCTCGCGCACCTACGGCACGCCGCCGCCGTCCGTGAGTGCTGCTTCCTCCATTCTGCATATCAGCCCGATCCGGGGAAATGCTAACGCCTGAGCGAAGGAGTTGCGTTTGAGCGAGGAGAGCATTGTTGCCCCGCTGCCGCTCCCCCCGCAGCGCCGCCGCTCGCTGCAGAGCCAGAGCGCGAGCCGGGATCTGCGCCAGCGGGCGCCGGGTGACGGGCAGGTGTGTGCATCGACGTCAATTCCGTCCGTTGCTCATTTCTGGCAGGCGCAGGTTCAGACTCAGAAGGAGAGATCGGTGCAGGGATCGGAGGTGCGTGCACCGACGGCGATTGACATTGCGCACGCCCTGACGCAAAATCAGGCTCAAAACCACACTCAGACGCAGGCTCAGAACCCAACGCAGGCTCGGGCGCAGAAGGAGAGATTGGCGCAGGGACTGGAGCAGGTGCGTGGCTCGAATTTGATTATGGGGCGACGGCGATTGACATTGACATTGTGCTGGCTCAGACACAAACTCATACTCAGGCGCATACACAGACACAACAGACGCAACCGCAACCGCAACTGCAGCGCCCCACCCCCCGAAAACCCGTCCCCTGGGATACAACCGATGCACGCCCGCAGAGCGAGCAGGTGAGCGCCCACGACGTCAATTCCGTCCGTTGCTCATTTCTGGCAGGTGCAGGCTCAGACTCAGAAGGAGAAGGAGACCCGATCGGTGCAGGGATTGGAGCAGGTGCGTGTGGCGACGGCGATTGACATTGCACTGGCTCAGACACAAACGCAGACACAGGCCCAGAACCAAACTCAAACTCAGACGCAGAAGCAGGCCCACCCGCCCCTGCAGAGTCCCGTCCCCAAAAAACCCGTCCCCGCGCTCACAGCGCTCGACATATCCGAGGCGCGCTTCCTCCAGACTCAGAACCAGCCCCAGGCGCAGCGCCCCGCCCCCCGAAAACCCACCCTGGACACATCCGAGGTACGCCCCCCCTCTCCCCCTCCAATGCTTCTGCTGACTTCCGCGGTTACAGGTCTCAGTCCGCCCCAAACCCAACCCCAACCCCAAACCCAGGCCCAAAGCCGAGTCAGACGCGGACGTGGACTCGGACGCGGACACGGTCGGCACGGGCTCGGACGTGTTCTACACGCCGAACGCGTCCCCGCGCACGTCGCTCGCGCCGAGCCCGAATGTGGACGCGTTCCTCCCTGCGTTCCTCGCCGCGCGGCTGGAGGGGGCGGGTGGGAGTGGGAGTGGGGGTGGGGCGTCGAAGGCTGTGGGTGGGAGTGGGAGTGGGAGTGGGGCCCCGACGGCGGTTTCCCCGCCATCGACGTTCGTGGGCAGCGCTGCGATCGGGCGGAACATTATCCCTAGGGGCGAGATGCGCACGCCGCCCCCGCGCGTGCCCGCTCCCGGCCCCGCTCCAGCACCGGCATCGACGCCGCCTAGTCTCAGCAGGAACAACACCACCCCCACACGCTCGCCTGCCCAACAAACTCAACGACCATCCCAAAATTCACCGCCTCAGAGCTACCAGTCCGGAGACACGCCCCCGCGCGGGCGCCCGCAGATCGCGCGCGCGGACTCGGCGAACTCGATGACGAGCACGACGGCGACGACGGACGCGTCTCCGCGCGCGTACGCCCCGCCCCCGCGCATCGCGCGCACGGACTCCGCGAACTCGGCGACGAGCACGACGGCGACGACGGACGCCTCGCCGACGGATGCCTCGCCGATGCAGCCCACGCGCACCGACCGCCCCGAGAGCACGCACACGCCCGAGCGGGAGCGCACGCACTCGGGCGCGGGCTCGTTCGACCAGGGGGGGAGGCGGCTGCGGCGGAAGAAGCGGCGCGCGGCGGGGGCGTTCAGCGCGAGCGCGAGCGCGGAGGCGGATGTGACGTTCACGCCCGTTGCGCATACAGGCGCGGGGACGGGCGCGGGGCTGCGGCGGCGGAGCGCGCACGCGGAGGACCCGGCGAAGCGGATTAGTGCGGCGAGTGCGACGAGCACGGGGACGGAGGAGAGCTTTGGGGAGCCGGTGGCGGAGGCGGGTGGGGGGAAGGAGCTGGGGAAGGGGCTGGGGCTGGGGCTGGGGGAGGACTGGGCGAAGGACGTGCGGTGGCTCGTCGCGCCGCCCGCCTCCGTGGCCGGGTCTGTGTCGAGCGCGGGGTCGCGTCGGGCGCCCGGATCGGTGGCGGGGAGCTCGACGTCCACTGTCTCGAAGTCGACTCCTGCCCACACGAGCACGAGCACGAGCGCGAACCCCGCGAAGACGGGGGGCGAGAAAGTGCCGCGGCCGATGCGGCACCGGCGCTCGAAGTCGCTCATCGACGCGGGGGTCATGGTCGGCACCGCGCTCCCGCCGCTCGCGCAGACGCCGGCGGCGCGCGCCTATCCCGCGCGGCCGCGGCCGCCCAAATCGCAGTCGCAGGATTCGGCCTCGTCGTACCAATCGCAGGACGCCCGTTCATCGTATCAGTCGCAGGACTCCTTCTCCTCGTACCAGTCAGCCCAGGACGCGTACCAGCCCCAAGATGCGTACCAGCCGCCCGCCCGGCCGCACCCGCCGCGCCGCGCGCGGTCCGCGCACGCGGCGTCGCGCACGAAAAAGGCGATGAGCGCGGTGCTCGAGGTCGACGAGCCGCTCGAGCGCGAGCTGCACTACACGCTCATGCGCGGCGCGGGCGACGTGCACTTCCCCGGAGACGGGAATGGCGCGCGCACGCCGACGCCCACACCCACGCCGCCGCCCCCGCCGTCGAGCTCGTCGGGGAGCGTGCGCACGGGCTCGTACCGCACCGCGCACACCGCGGGCTCGGGCTCGTTCCATACCGCGCCGTCGACGCGTATCCCCCGCGCGCCGCGCTCGCAGTACACGCACCCGGGGCGCACGGTCGACCTGCCCGCGGCGGCGGCGCCGTCCGCGCTGCCGTCGAGCGGCACGCCCGGGTACACGGGGCTCGTGCTGCCGCGCGCGCCGGGCGTGATGCCGCCGCCGACGCGCGGCGGGAGCGGCGCGGTGGACCTCACGCGCGCGGGGCTCGCGCAGACGACGATGGCGAGCGTGGAGGTGGTCAAGGGGATCGCCGCGGCGGGCGCGAACGGGGGGGCGAAGCGCGGGTGGCTGTTTGGGCGGAAGAAGGCGGTGGGGGAGGGGAAGAAGGGGGGGAAGGGGAAGGAGCGGGAGGGCGAGGCGGGGCTGGGGTTCACGTCGTACCGCCCGCCGCCGTCGCACCTCCCGCCGTCCGGCGTGCTGGTGCAGGTGTGGGCCGTCGCGCTCGACACGCTGGACTTGGCGCTCGCCTCGCCGCCTGGCCTCCCCGTGGGCTACATCCCGGGGCGCGCGCTTGCGGGGCGCGTCGTTGAGGTCGGGTGGGGGGTCTCGGAGGCCATCGTCGGTCGGAACGAGTGGGTCGTGGGCATGATGGACGTAAAAGAGGCGGCGAAGGGGAAGCGCGGCGAGGGCGCGCTCGCGGAGTTCGTGGTGCTCGACCGGAAGCGCGTGTGCAGGGTCCCCACGCCGAAGATGAAGACCGACTCGGGCCTGGGATACTCGCAGGAGGAAGAGGCGGCGGGAGACGATGGCTTGACGCTCGAAGAACTGGCGCTCATTGCGCTGGTGGGCGTGCCCGCTTACCGCGCCGTGCGCACCTTCGCCCCGCTGGAGGCCGCGCTCGCTGGTGCTCCGTCCAAACGCATACTCATCCTGCAGGGCCACGACGGCGCGGGGGCGCTCGCCGCGCAGATGCTTGCGCGACTCGGGTGGCGCGTCGCCATCCACGCCGCCCAGCCTGTCCTCGCGCGCGAAGGCATCGACGAGGTGTTCGTCGACGAAGACGCGGAAGCGTTGATGCTCCGCCTCGCGGGCGAGGAGGAGATTTTCGATGCGGTGCTGGACACCATCGGTGGCCGTGCGATATGGGAGGCCGGTGTGGCGCTGCTCTCATGCGGCGGGGGCGAGGCGCAGTTCACCACCCTCGTCGGCGACTTCCCGGAGCGTGTGGTCCCCAGCTCCAGTGACCTCTACAAGGCGGGCACGCGCTCGAACAAAAAGCACGGCGCGGGTGGCGGGAGCGGGTCGCTCGAGGGCTCGCGGAGGAACAGCATGAGCGTGAGCGACACGGTCAGTGTGCGGTCGTACGGCACGACCAAGAGCGCCGGCGGGACGAGGAGCAGCAAGGGCGGGAAGGTGGCGTACGCGTGGGTGATTGCGAGCCAGGACGTGGACTGGCAGGGAGAGGATGTTGGGGACACGCTGCGTGCTGCTGTGCGTGGGGCGCTGGGGCCGGCGGGAGTGCGGCCTGCGCTCGTCCCCGAGGTAGTGGTGCCTTTCGAGAGGGCGCCTGAAGTGTTTTCTGGTG
>JACXVL010000698.1:0-25628 GCA_014898675.1 Athelia sp. TMB | reverse complement strand
CACCTTACCTCTATCTTGTCGACTGCTGGCATGCAGCTCGTCGAGATTTTGTCACCTGCCAATCTCCTCAACCAACTGCACGATGGACCCGTCGACGCGGTATGTTGTCTCATTTCTTACCCTCATTTGATTCTCATCGAATCTCTCCAGAATGCTATGGAAGTTGTGAACGATGCCACATCGGCGATCCCAGTACCAGCTACCAAAGTGCCGGACGTATCGATTATTCGTAGCTCCGTAATTATAGCTATGACCATGCTTTTAAAAGCGCACCTTAAATCACTCTATGGTCTCACAGAAGAGTATGCTCCTACATTTCCTCGTCACTGCCTACACTAACTTCTGTCTCAGGAAATGCTCTAAATTCGTCACTGGCAAGAAAAGCGCAATTGGCGATAAGCCCGCTGTCAAGCGAGATACGAAGCCTATCTCCTGGAGTCGCCTGCATTTCGCCACGGCGCCTGTACTAACTACGGATGATATCCATGTGCAAAAAGCTACAGTGCGCTCTATCCCCCTTCCATCTCGCCATCTAGCTAACAGTTCACCCTTGCAGTTCTTGGGGGTTTGGAATGAAGACGGACTCACGGCTGAGCCCGAAGAAGACCTAGTCTGATAGGTTCTCCCCTTTCATCGTGCCTTCGGCCTATCATTATTTTTGTTGTTTGTCGACGCATACAGTACATACGGTATACCCATACATCTAAATCAGTAATCACGATCCTGTCATTCCGCGCGCTCGCCAAGAAGCACTTGCTGTATCTCGAGCAAAGTGTGCCTATCAAGTTTCTATGTAACCAGCTCTGGCCCCTTCGTCTCAGCATTCTTCTGGGGGCTGACAATGGCTCCATCTACGAAGAACGCTGGTCCCCTCGGCATCTCCCCAATGACCTCCTTCGCCGCCGCATCCAGGCTTGGCTCATCCTCATACACCCACTCCAGCTTCCCACCATACGCCTTCGGCAGGTCCTGCGGGTCGACGAGATGCCGCAGCGTGGGCCCAGGGTCCTTGCCAAGAACATGGATCTTGTTCCGCGTGCCCTCGTCAAACCAGCCCTTGATCCAGCCCCAGACTGTGGGGAAGAAGCTAGGCGAGTTGACCACCGCGATGGTGCTCAGCGTCTCGGGGTAGTTCGCGGTCGCGAGCGTCGAGGCCTGCTGCAGGTGCCCGCGGAGGGACCACATCGCGGAGAACGAGACGCCGTCGAGGTCTATTAGCGTCGTCACCTGCGAGACGGGGGTGGGTGCGGAGGCGTGGGGCAGGTAGGAGCAGAGGGGCATGACCAAGCCGACCATGGTCTCGTGCAGCGCAACACTGTGGATGAGATTGGTCACTCTTCAGGGGCTAGAGGGGCGAGAGAGGGGCGTACATTCGCTGATAACGCCGGTCTGGCGCAATGGAATCCAGCTCTTTCTGGACCGGACCTACAAGCGACGCAAGGCGGTAGACGTAGAGTGGCAGACCTTGCTGAACTTTCAGTCAGTCCAGAGTCGTAGATCAAAAGAGCAGCAGGCGTACCTTGTCTCTTCTGCCAGTCCATCGAGGATAGTACTTCTTGCACGCTTCAAACTCATCGTTATCGAAGTTGGCGTACAGGTTGTCCACATTATGCTGTTCTCTCCTATACATAGCCGTCAGTGATTGGCCTCGATCGAGTCATCAAACATGATTGCGCACCATTTCTTCGTGTCCGCAAATTGCTTCTGGGCTTTGGCTGGGTCGAACCGTCTTGCGCGCAAGAAACGTCTGGTCAAATGAACAAAAACAGAAAAGCATTTCGTTCGGTGCTCCAAGCTATTCCTAGCAAATAGGAACTAACAATAATGTGGGCTCGTCGTGCGAGGCCCTACTTGTATCTGTTTCAGGTGTGTACAATCCAGCTGTCGCCAAATTAACTTTGAATTTGGTGAAGGATTCCTGCTGCTCTGAGGAGAGGCGCCCTAGATGTCCTGCGAAAAGACTGTCGGTATTCGTTTGCTGGAGCAAAGTGGACTCGGTCTTTGACATTAGGACAGCAGCACGAATCCGACACCGTCAAACGCAGGTAAGTGTGTGACGCCGGGGGATTAGGACTACCAGTAGTACTGGGAGGAGATGAAGCGCGCAGACTCGGCCCGGGACGTGTTTATTGCAAATCGATGCGTCACGATTCTTACTCACGATTGGCTCACAATCATGATGTTCACTCCGAACTTCGCAGATAGGCTGAACGATTCTCCGGGTCATGGAGTCTTATAAGTGGTAAACTAAATTGGACGGCGCTTGCAATTGAAACCAGAACTCCCAAGTCCTTGACTTTCACCACCATGAGCACGACCCAACTTTCATCCCGGAGTGCGCTCAACATTGTAATGGTAACAGCGGTCAACTTATTTTTTTTGATCAACTGCTCATCTTTGTCTGTAGGGGGCGATGACATTCGGCAAGGAAGGTGCCGAGGGCGCTCGCGTTCACTCGATTGATACGGTCAACGAGATCCTCGATATCTTCCAGAAACACGGCCATGACGAGGCACCATTATTCATATTTGACGGTCATTTGCGATGGCTGAATGCCTATACAGGTCGATACAGCTCGAACCTATTGCGAAGGGACTTGTGAAGAGTACTTGGGCCAGATCGACACGAAAGGACGCGGCCTCAAGATCGAGACGAAGCTTTATCCTGCCAAAGTAAGTCAAGCCTCGAAGCTCAATGCTCCCTCCTAAATTTTCACAGGATGGGGTGGCCCAAAGCGGACCTATCACACATTCACCAGAGGCGAGTAACTGCGCTCGCACCGTACGTGATCAGGCGAGCCTTATACGATGTGATCTTTGCAGGATCTGCGAAAGTTCCTCGATGTGTCTATGAAGGCTTTGAAAATCGAGTCCGTCTTACTCTTCACTCCTTTGGCTTAAGTCTTTCTCAACGAACAATAGTCAACTGGAGATGTGGTACCTCCACGGCCCAGATCGCACTACCCCATTCGAGGATACACTCAGAGGCGTCAATGATCTATACAAAGAAGGGAAGTTCAAGAGATTTGGGATCTCAAACTACATGTCGTGCGTCTCCTTCCTCGTTGATCTTGGTGTGTAGCAATCAACCTTTTATTTCAGATGGGAGGTCGCAGAAATTGTGGGCATCTGCAAGGCGAACGGATATATCCAACCCACTGCCTATCAAGGCAGATACAATGCCATATATCGGTAAATGACTCCTATCCATGTTGTTGCATCTCAACTGACTGATGACCTTTCCCATCGCAGAACTCCAGAGCCGGAGCTGTTCCCTTGTTTGCGCAAATTTGGAATCAGCTTCTACGAGTATAATCCACGTAAGTGTTTTAGACGCAGCTCGTGCTCAGAAGTTCAAGGGGCACGCAGTCGGTGGCGGGTTTTTCACTGGCCGCTACAAGTCGATCAATGATGCGCCCGAAGCCGGGTCGAGGTTCGATCCTTCAAAAGGTCAAGGCCAGGTACGAACACTTCAGTCTCTCACAGTATATGGGAAATAGGCTCTCAGCGTTTATTTATGTGCACAGAGCTACCGGGATCGGTATTGGAATGAGGCCTATTTCAAGGCCATGGAAACCATCCAGGCCGCCGCCGATCGTCACAGTCTGACCGCTGCAGAAATTGCGCTCCGTTGGATCTCGCACCACAGCCTGATGAGCCGTGAGCACGGGGACTCCGTGCTGATTGGAGCATCTAGCACTAAGCACATCGAGCAGGTGAGCGTAATACCCGTCCGACGCCCTACGGCTTATTTGACGGAGCTGTTCCCCCTCAGAACTTGCTTGACCTTGAAAAGGGACCTCTACGTGTGTATTGTTTTTCTGTGCAATACGGAGAGATTGGCTGACTTGAAACAAACCATACACAGCTGAGGATGTTGTGAAGGCACTAGATGAGGCATGGGATTCGGTCAAGTCACACGCGGTCGTGTACTGGCATTGAATATCTAAAAGAAATAATGCGGTGCCCATTGTATATCATATGTATGTCCACATCACTTGTGAAACGAACCCCTGTCAATCGCTTCGCACGCATCCGGGGAGTCCTGGCAATGTCTCATTGCGGCTAGCAAGTTTCCTATTTAGCCTGGACTAGTCAAATGGCAAGATCGGAGATAGCCTACATACCCAGCGATATCCTAACTATGCGTTTGCTGCATCGCCATTCAACCTCTGTAGGACAAGATGAAGAGTTTGCGCAGACTTACACAAACTCCTCCTATACGTCGTCTATCAGCTCTCTCAGTTCAAATGCGTGAAAAAAAATGATCGCACTCCTCTCCTTCGGCATGGGCAGAGCAGCAGCCGCGAACACGGTGGCGAGAACGGTGAACAACAAGAGACTGAAATGCATGCCAGCTGGAGAAGTGGAGCCTGAGGAAGTCATTCAACGCAGCTCTGGCTTTATAGTTTTCTTCCCGGGAAGTCGTTATCTCCGCAACTGATGACTGTGCGCCATCTTTCCCATTCGCGGGCGCGCGCCGCGCGGGGATGCGTTGGTGTCAAATCACTTCTAGGTTTATAGGTCAAACACGCATACCCGAGTCGCCCGAAAGCCGAACGATTTGGAACGCTGGGAAGAGATGTGTCTAGATCCGGTACTCGTATTCGGAAGGCTCAAGATTATTTGATATGTAGCAAATGACAGTTAACGTTGATAAGGATGCTACAGCCTACAAGGTCAAATTCAACGCATGGGCAGCGTCGTTTCGGAGCATAGGGTCGTGCGGGATGCTGATCATAAGGGGCGGACATGGTCCACAAGTGGACAGAGACAGTGACTGGCATGTTTTCTTAAATTCGCCACCCCAACCCATCATGTGAATCGACAAGTACTTGAACTTTTAATTAAGTTCAAACACCTCCAGCAGTGCATAAAGCTTATCTCCTTCAGAACAGAATATACGCGATATCGATGGGATTTGGAGGCGATTACTCTAGCACGCGGCCTTTAGGCACCTACATGTTATGTACAACACAAACCAGCAGTCTCATGCGCAAGTTAGAAGTTAGAACTTAAATTGCCCCAGATTTTCAACAAACTGACTAGGATACAATGATATATAAGATTAAATAGAACTACGAGCCTGATGTTTGTCTGCACATGAGGTGTCAATAGTATATTCTGCTTTCGCTGTGAGCAGGTTATCCTTATCAAACTTGACGTCCTCTGTCGTTAACTCCACTTCAACCGCATATACCCCCTTTGCGCCACCATCGGGAAAAGATATACGCGTCTTGTTTTTATACTCGTCCAAAAGTATCCCGTCCTTCCTCCAAATTATTGAGTAGCTTTCGCTAGACAGAGAAGGCGCCTCTCTGAACTGCGCGAGGGGAAGCAGCCGCAGCTCCAGTGTCCGTGACCATCCAGCGCTTCCCTTATGGATCAGGCAAACATCGGTAATGTCGTCGATGAGGTCCACACGCTTCAGCAACGAGTGCCATAGGCCTTCAAGGCAGACTTTGCAGAGATTTGGTGTCGTGACGGCACGCATGAGGCAGTCATTATTTGTCGGCCTGTAAGATGTTTCGTTTTTTTCTGAGAAACTAATGGAATGATCTGCTTGAGCTCGTGTACATATCGAATGCGTTGAACGGACATACGTTGGGAAGATACCATACACTCCCGGAGTGCTGTCGAATCTGCAAAAAACGATGATAGGATTCCTTGTCCACCAAGCTATGCAAATGTGACTTACTCAGTCTCGTTTCCAAATTCTAGAACCTCGACACTGCATAGCTGTGCATTTTCTGCATTCTCGTCCTTGTTCAGAATGAAGCTAACTGCATGCAGTCCAGCACTCAGGCCTGCTTCGGCATGAATGTCATAATGCCACCTGTCGATCCCTATATCTTGTCTCGGGTTCCAGCCTACGTTGACTCCATCCAATAACACATCAAGATGATCAGCCGAAGGGATACCGGACAGCGAGAATTTCAAGAGATGCTTGGAGTATGTGCCAGATGAGAAGAAATTGATAGTCCATGGCGAGGATGTGTTGAGCATTGTCCACGGGTATGCCTGGAGCGGCATAATGGAGCGTTCGACGCGCAGACTAAGACCATCAGTGGGTTCAGAAATCCAGTGCATCCAAGGCAGCGAGGACGCATTATGAGCTGCATTGACGCCGTAGTATGCAAATCCGCCGTCGTATTCTTCACCAATGTCAATCATGGAATGACCGAGCTCATGCCGGAGAACCAGGGCGCCATTTGCTGGTGATGCTGTGATTACTCTATTTGAGAGCAGTTAACGAGTAAGCGCGTTGGCTGTGCCAGAGTGATACTACCACGCACGTAAACTCGCCACCAAGGCCTTGCGCATAGCATCCTGTCAAAACTACTGGCATGACGTGATGGGTAGGGCACTTACCGCCATACAGTGGATCATTACCTACGAGAACAATGAGCTACATACACATTAGATGGCCCATAACCTACCTAGTAAAATAGGGTAGTCGCATCTGTCCCCCATCGTTGCGCATGCTGCATGAGCAACTTCCGGTTTGCTGTAGTATACACCTCGAAGTTCTGTTCCATCTCTATAGAGACCATACGTCGTACTTTTGATAAATTGGCGTCGCATCAACATCGCAACAAGCTACGTCGAAAAAATGACCGACTTTTTGGGCATGCCCCTTGACCCTATTCCGCTCTATTATCGGACGGTTGAGATTGTTGGGGTTTGTGAAATAGAGGCTTCGACTCACTTCAGCGCTAGGTGAGAAGGCAGCCCAGAAGTTGAGCAGGGGCTTTACACTATTGAAGGTCTGATTGCTCGAGACATCCATTGCGAGACGCGTGGCATCTTCGATAAATTTTTCAAACTCCTCTGCGGTATCTGTTCATATCTTGTGGTTTAGTTTGAGAGGGTCAATCGCCAGGGTCATGCAAAAAAGACGAACAGCCGTCAGAAAAGAAGACCAAGTCAACTCGGTTCGCGGATGGACCTGATCCAACAAGCAGGTTGATTTGAAGAGGTGGTGCTTTCTCTTTCATATAGCCACATTTGTTATATCTCTGAAGAGCATTATCCGACAGGGCCTGCTGCTGCAAGCTGAGAGCGGCACCTAACGTTGTATCGGCGCAGAGAGCGCGGGCATGCATCCACAAAGTAGCTTCACAGTATGCATATATCCTGATAATTTCGTTTTTAGTGGTTGGAGACGTGGTAGATTGCCGCCTTTCGATCACGAAACTCTCAGGTTCGCTGGAGAGACCTTTATGATGTTGAGTTTGCCTGATAGACAAGATGGAGCATTCCGAGTCAGCCAAAGTGAACGCGAACTCTAATGGACGGAGACTGTTTGCAAGCAAAGAATAAACAGAAACGATCTGTAGAACCAGGATGCCCAGAACGCCAGATACACAGGACGTGCATGCGAGCATGATCAGTCAGATGGTCGTATGAGAGAGAGCACTAAAGCGTCCGATGTCGGGCTTATTGCATTTTTGTTTTGAGCGCTCGTCACACACTCGACCGCGACGACCACCGCGAAGGTAAGCTTACCCCTTCAACGCGTCGATTTCCTCTCACATTCTTTAGAATGAGTGCAACAGCAGTAGCAGAAACCGTCCAGCGGGCGGCTGCGACCACCTTTCGTCGACCACCGCGAATTCGCAAATCCCTCAGGCTTGACCGGAACCGCCTCCCCATCCCCAACCTCAGAATCATGGTTGGCGACACACACCAATCTCGTCTCGAAGAGCACTATCACAACACTTTATCCGACGACCTCATGTACATGACCTATAACCACGAGAATGGTCCGCGACCTCCCCCGCGCCAAATTCGGCTCACGTACGACCCCAATGACCCGTACACCAAGAACCGATACAACCCTCCCGTGGGTGGCTCACAACTTGGCAAGAAGCCCCCACCTCCCTCTTCGCCAAAGAACGTCGTACGTCTCGAGAAAATCTCCATTCATACCATGGTTCGTGAAGCCATCTCCAGTCGGAGCAACCTCATCGGCGCCATGACTGCCCTTCGCGCGCTATCGGGAGAGAATCCAGGTGGTGGTGGGCGTGAAAGCAGCGAGGGCGTCAAGGTTGTCCATGCCAAAACCACAGCGCATAGATGGAAAGTCAGGCCAGGAATCCCCATAGGTTGCACTGTCGATCTCAAGGGACCCAAGATGTACGAATTCCTGGGAACTCTGGTTGAATTCGTTCTCCCCCGACTTCGCGAATTCCCGGGCATTGTTATGCCACCTATGTCTCAGTCCATGGCCACTCCCAGTGGTGTGTCAGGCGTTGTATCATTTGGGATCCCTCCAGAGGCCATGGGGTTGTTCCCCCAGATTGAGCTGAACATGGATATGTATCCCAAGTCTTACGGCATGCATATTCATTTCATCACCAACGCGGAAGGTGTCGGCGCGCAGAATAGAGCGAGGGCGTTGGTCTCGGGGTTCCAAGTTCCGCTGACCAGGAAATAATATGTGCGCCCATTCAGTTTTTGCCACCCTGGCGAACACTTACATCTACATATCGCAGAATACCATACTAGTTCTCGATTTGAATATACATATTAATGATGTGGGAACCGAAAGAAAATAGCAACTATGCGAATGAATGTTGATGCGATGCGGAGGTCAATGAAAGAATGAAGAAAATATGATAACATCTAAACCGGATTACCCAGCGCTCCCCGTCTGGCGCCTCTCTGACCTCTCAGCCTGCCACGAAAAGTCCCCTAATTTTGTCCGTGTCGGCTTTACATCCCTCCCTTGCATCGACAGAACACGCCCTGGCGTTGATGTAGCACTTGTCTCGCTTGCGGTCCTCCTCGCCTTTTTTGGTGCCAAGCCACCACTCAGCCCCGTCTTCGACGTTCCCACGCCGCTACCATTGTCCATCGTCCTCAAACTTGGCCGCAGCGCAGGTTTCAATGCCGGAACGATCTCCCTTGCGAGCTCCCTCACGAGGACCGCGCCGTCGCTTTCGCTCAGCTTCCGCACGATCTCATACAGTCCGTAGCGCTCCACCAGCATCGCGCGGTTTGGGTGTACATCGCATACAGTGCGAAGAATACGCAGCAGGTTGAGTCGCACGACGGCCTTGCTGTGGTTTGCGAGCCGGTCAATGACCCGTTTGAAGAATGCGGATTTCGCTGCAAGCGCGATGGTTATCCGGGTGGAAATTCGGCAAATCCTGAGCAGTGGGTCAAGCAAATTTTCGAAGGAGTTCGCTTTGGAAGAAACGAAGCACGCAAGAAGGGATTCAAGACCTGCAGGCTTCGTGAGTTCGTCTTCCAGACGCGCCGTTTCGTCCTGAAGCCTGCACTGATGTTAGTGGTCGCCTTTTTGTATTATGAAAGACCTACCATGACAAAATTGCTTCCAAGGCGCTGACTTGAAAGTATGGGTCTTCGAGCAGCCTGAGATACAAGGTCAAACCGTTTTGCTGCCACAAAAGCACTCGGCAGCTCTTTCCTGCACTCGCCAAATCACACAGAATCGGCAACGCGAACTGTTTCAGGGGAGAGCTCGTCTCGATTACCCGCTTCAGGCATGGTATGATCCCCGCCTGCGCAGCCTCTTCCTGTCGTGATTTGTTCAATCTACACAGGTTGTAGCATGTTTGGAATATATGGTTCGACATTTCCTGCAGTTTTGTGAGCGAGTGGGCAGAGAATGCCGCGCGTTGACTTACCGTGCTATGTGGACCTGAGCTCTGCTCGTCCAAAATACGAATCAATATCTCAATGGCATTTGCGTTCTGCATTGTTTCCAACAAAGTTGCATTCATGGATAAGTGTTTGACGGCCTTGAGCATTTGAACAAGACACGCAGGTTCCAACAATTCGCATGCTCGCAATAGCCCTGTTAACGAGATTAGCCCAGAAGTCCTGTGAAATATGTGAGACACTCACGTCTGATGATTTTTCGTGTACCCATGGCGTTTCGGACATGGATATCAGATTGCGAGACTTGAGAGAAGACAAGAAGAATTTGAATGATTTTATGTTTCATCTCAGAGCCTTGGCTGCCCATCACGTTCAAGAGTGCGGATGATAGAGGATCGAGTAAGCCTTCTCGTATGAACATGCGGCAGAAGTCGTTCTTTGTTGTAGGGCTTTGCAGTTCGAAAACGCTACCTATGCCATTCAGGGCGTGGACAACTAAATCAGTTTGTTCCGTGTAATCCTCGTCTAAGAGGTCGACAAGAACTTTCAGGCCTCGGCATCTAGGTAAGCGAATCAGAAGAGATTGATATTACGAAAATATTGTGGCTCACGAGATGAACATTTGCAAAGTCAAGACAGATGTGTGGCATAGGAGGCGAATGAGTTTGGATGCCTCCAGTCGACACTCGGAGGGATACTTCTTTGAAGTGAAGCCTGAAGAGAAGGTATATCAGCCGACATGCAGTAAATAGGAGGATTTACCATACCCATCATCACAGGAATACCGCCGATGAGACAGAAACTTTCCAGAAATCCCAGATCTTCAGTGACGAGCTTTGTTTGAAAAGTGAATTCATATCTCATGATAAGTATAAATATTCAGCTTACCATGTTCAAGATTTGCAGAAGCTTCATAGTGACATCTCGAGAGCATTTGCCCTCTAATACTTCCAGAATGGCAAGCATCCCGTGCGATGAAACCATCTGATCATGCATCTCCGGAGCTTCTTTCAAAATTGCGATCTACATAGGATGTAAGATTTCAATGGTAGCAGTTATGAATGTATGCTCACTAGCTGATCACAGGCTTCTCGTAATTGGAAATCGGGTGCGGAAGGCGTAAGTTCGTCAATGAGTTGGTTGACCATGCTAGATAGTCGAGCGTGTTTATCCCGCTGAAGATTTGTTTCCAAATCGTCCTCTGCAAATCCCTCGTCGATCTGATTGATGAGTGTTAGAAGGTTCTTTGAGAGCAGAAATATTAGCCAACCTCTGCGAAAGGATCATCTTCGTCCGAGAGTTCGTCGCCGAGCTGCATCTGTGAAATTGATAGAACATAGCTAGAGCATAGCTGACTCACCCATGATTTGTTAGATAGTTTGGTGTTGAGTTGAAGAGTCGGAATTGGTTGGCCAGTTGCTGTAATATCATAGTTAGAGGCCTGTGAGTATAGATGGCGACGTGCTCACTATTTCCGCTAGGCTTTCCAAATACGTCCTCGTAATCCTCTTCATCATCCTCTGTGTATTTCTCAAATTCGCTGCTTTGACTGTTGACACGTCTGGCCTCTGCGCGACCAAACGACCCGGTACCTCCTGAAGTAGCCGGAGCCACGAAAGATGAGCTCCGTGCATGAGGTGTTCTAGATGAGACGGTCCCAAGAGAGGGCCCGCCTGCGGGGTTGATTGGACTGAGCGACGGCCGCGAGGATTTTCGGGACAGGGATGGCAAGGGAGCAGAGAGAGGACCTGGTGCACCAGATAATCCAACTACCTTAATGTCATCAGGATGGAAGAGACCTCGACGAATTGAGTTCTTCATCTGAGAAGAGTGTCAGTTGAATAGTATAGAATGCTCATTTTTCTACAGACCTTTAAGCCAGCGACTTTCTCTTCAAGCTTTTGCATGTCGTCATCGGCAGCGAGATCTGACCAATCCTCGACAGCAGACGGAACCTCTATGGCAGGCAGTGGAACAGGGCCTATGCTTGATGGACTCCTACTGGGTCGTATGGTTTGTCCATTGTCCTCTATTTCTGATCGGTCTTCCTCAAGAGAGTTAATGTTCGTTTTCTCCATCGCTGAAAGGTTCGAATGATGTTGACAAGATGTTATCATTGGAAATCATGACATCGTACCTTGCAATTTGGTAAAAGAGATTCCTTCTTCAAAGTCGTTGTCCCAATTGTCATCCTCCTCCTCCGGCGGTTGTAATACGAACGGTGTTAGTGGTTCGCGAATCTTCTCCACTAGTCCGATAGCCCCACTAGACGTTGGCTTTGTGAGAGGCGCAGCGAAACTGGACCCTCCCAACTTAAATGCAGACAAAGATGGTTGAAGCATGCCTGAAGAAGACGCTTGCAGCATGAATGCACCGGTGGGGTCCGTGGGCGACCGAGGGGGCGAGTATGCTCGCGCTTCACTATGCTTGCGACGTGAAGGTTTCGTTGAGGGGCGAGAGGGAGCTATGATCTAGTAAGTATAAACGCCAAGAATAGATGATTTGACACGGTTACATTTGAGCGCTTCATTCCACTCCTGGACTTTCAGCACAGCTTCGTCATAGTTATAGTTGCTCAAAGGCCTCTTGGATGGATCCCCTCCAGCGCCCTTCTCAACGACATCCTTGTCTTTCGTCTTTCCCTCAGCACTGGTATTTGCGCTACCGATGCCGCTCCCGCTTGCCGTCATTTGTTTACGGGCCGATATCATCCAAGGGTGTCTCAGCAGTTTCTTCGCAGATATGCGCAGATTGCAATCCTTTTGAAAGCAGTGATATAAAAAGTCTTTGACAATGGGAGACACACCATCTGGGATTGGTGGACAGTCATCTTGCACTATGCGAAAGAGAGCAGGCATAGGGCTCAGGAAATGATAAGGAGGTTTGCCTTCAAGCAACTCGATGACTGTACAGCCCACGCTCCTTGGGTAAGAGTAAGCCGATGCTTTACGCAATCTTCAGTAACTAACCAAATATCTGAAGCTGTCGTCGCTCCCGATTGTTCGATGACCTCGGGTGCCACTTCAATCCAGGTAAGAACATGCAAGCAGTAGGATTATGACAACATACTCCAATATGGGCTGCCCACAACCGCGTCGTCCGTGATGGCCCCTGCGGTCGTGCTGGCTACTCCAAAGTCGGCGAGCTTAACACACCCATCCTTGTTGGTCAGGATGTTTGCACCTTTAATATCGCGGTGAATGACACCCTGGTCGTGCAGATAGACGAGCCCTTCTAAAACCTGGGAGATATAAACTGCCACAAGATTTTCAGGAAACTTGCCGAACCGCTTGCAGATAGCGTGTAGTGACCCATTTTCGCAGAATCTCGACCCATATTCAAAACAAATTATGATGAGGGCAGATTTTTCACTCACTCAAGGATGATGTAGAGAAATTCGCGCGTTTTGACAAAGCCTTTGTACTTCACGATGTTGGGATGCTATACATACAAATGTTATACAATGCGGCAGGTGACATCATAAGGACGTACATTCAGATTCTTGAGCAAGTCGATCTCGGACTGGAGAACGTCAGCTAACAATAAGAACATTTTCAGAAACATCACGCACCATAATCTCGCCCAACTCGCTCTTGGGGATATTTGCTAACTCGATCTCTTTCACAGCTACCGTCTCGCCCGTGGCCCAATTCAAAGCACCTGCCGTCCATCATTAATCCCATATATGTGATACAGTTGACGCCGAACTCACGATAGACCTGGCCAAACGCGCCCTTGCCCAGGCAGTCTCCCAGTTGCTGTATCTTGGTTAATGTTACCACCTGTGTGACGGGAAGTAGTAACACGAACGTAGTCATTGAGAAGCTTGGAGCTCCCAGAGCTCGAGGGCGGTCTGGAAGACGACCTCGACATCGTTTGTTCACTGAATGGACAAGTACAAAAGCACGAGTCGATCGAGTGACTGCGGCGGAGCGAGACGTAGAAGGGTCAATTCCAGGTGATGAGTTGACTTAATCGCAATGGCACGAGTCAGCAAGAGTTCGCAAGCAGAATCGATTCGTAAGAAGTAACCTAAGTCGCGTCCTGCGCCGACGAAAGATGAAGGGCGATGCGTATCACGTCCGCGGTGGTAACTTGAAGGAGACGCGCGGTGATTGTCAGTCACCGAGCGCTCCAGTTTGCTTCACGACGTGACGACTGCCAATTTGCTCCGCTCTGCTGTTCTCCTGCGTCGCTTTGGCAAGCTGTCCAATCTACAATTTCGGGATATCAGCGTTCAACAGTTTCATGTCAAGATCTGATGGACTGTCACACGAGCTCGTTTGGTTTAGAATTAAGTAGCCGCCAAATCTACTCGCAACTCTAGACTCCAGATTTCAGTCATAGACACACCATCCGGGACCTGTGAGTCGCCTGGGTACTCACCGCGTGCGTTCTGAATTCTATGATATTACTACTAGTCCAGTCTGCCGTGTTTCTGATCCCTTCTGTCAGGAAGTCCTATTTCACCTGTGCGAGATGGGGAGTGTTTCCCCCTGTTTCTCCTCAGATGTGCTGGCGCTCTGCTTCCATACCTCAGCATATAGGCCGCTAGTCGTATTCTAGTCGTATGCCGGTCAGGCCCCACTAGTGCTGTACTTCAGTTGCCCCCAGTCTCTATCAGGTCGCTTCCCTTGACGGATGTTCTCGGACGACATCAGACCACTGCCAATTGAAATTGTGACATCTACTACTTATGACTTCGACACGGGCTGACCTGGCCAGTCAACCTGCAAAATCCCTCGGGCTTGGCTTCAGCAGGTGGACACATGCCTCGAGATGCCGGGGCCAATCGGTGTCCGCAGCTACTCCGCAGCTCGCACAGCCTTGTTTTCCAAAATTCAACTACTTAGAGACGACATGTGCATCTATCTTATAGATGCTCTCGACCACCTCACGACTCACTCATGCGGGTTCCCATCCAAATTTCGGATTACGCATCTCGCGCCGATGGTTCTTCAGTCTCCATTATTCTCCGATTGGGCAGTTTGTCACTAAGCGTGATGGGCTTCATCTGTGGTATTGTGGAGGTTGCCATCGCAAGCTATTACTGGTATATCTTTACCAACTCCGTCTTTATCGTATGGACCCTTGGATATTTTACTCTCCTCTTCCGCAGAGTCAAAATTGCGCCACCAATTATGATCACCTCTGATTTACTGCATTGGGGGTCTGCATTGACATTCATCGCCCTCGGTTGGCTGTTTTTGGCGGGTTATAATCCAAATATATGTATCATAAACAACAAAGATACATGGCCCTGCCCAGCACTCAGAAATGTAACGAATGCATGGATAACCAACCAGGTCTTTATGGCCCTCTTAGCGTGAGTTTTGCAGCGCTTTGGCTTGATAACAACACTTAACAACTCAAACCGCAGCATTGTGCACTTGACATTATTTATACGCGATATCATGGTCCTTCGTCGCGCGAAGAGGGCTGCCTCAAAGTTCGTTGAGCTTAGAGATCGCCCAATCTCTGCCTGAGGCACCATAATTGCTCTGGCTCGGGATATCGGCCTTCCCATATGGCTGGGGGATGACTCAAAACCACGATGAGGACATCCAGTGAGATCCAATGTTCATTGTCGGTCCGATGGACGGCGTGCTTAGTTTCATTCCAGGCGAGATCATCTGCTATCTCAGTTGTGTACTGTGCTGATTGTGTTGTATTATGTTTCCTAGAAAACATCATTTCGCGCTACCCTGCTACTTTCATGCATTAACTATATGACTATATTTCCGCTTACCTTGTGTTCTTGTTGTACTACTATATTCACCTTCTGCCTACAAACGGACGTCACATATCGTGACCGTGACCGCGCGCGACAAGTCCCGACGGTGTCAACACGTTGTGACGATTGTCACCTCTTTTTTTTCCTTCCCCACCTGGACCACCTCATATATATGCGACACTTGGGCACTTCACTCAGCTGCAGTGTGAACTTGGCCTGAGCTTATCTCTCACTGCAATGCGAATTAATCGAGGATATTGCTACCTGTACGCTTCTAAGATGTCGCCATTCATGATGCGGGCTAGCGCTGTGACCGAGGCCCCCGAGTCATCCGCGGCCTCCTCTCGCCATCTTGTGAGTATTACCCTATATCACCCTAGGCAACAGCTCTCAGCGTCATTGATAATCGATCCACGTGAATGATGCATAGTATTTTTCACTGCAGGACGCCAGGCACAGCGGCATTCTTGCCCGTCACCGCACGCACTGCCTGGCCGAAAACAAATATGTAATAAGATGCGTATTGGTAGTGCTGCAGATACTTAACGTCAATCCCCCATTATTCTCAGACAGACGGATATGCAGCTGTCGAAGCCCATCAACACGCTCGCTGCCCGTTCCAATGGCAAAGTCTCATTGTGCCTGCGCTTATCGTCTGTACTACTTTGCATTGGCGGTCTCTTCGCCTCAGTATACGTCCTGACTGCTGGGGGATCATTTGTCCCTCTAATCCCACATACTTTCACCGCCATTTCTCAGCCCATCTATCTTGGCTTTGCGTATCGCAATACTCGTATACCCCATATAGTCTCTATTGCACTAGATCTGGTGACACTGCTCTTCGATTTGGCCATCGGGATCCTCTTCGTCCCTTCTTTGGGACTGGCGGGACAATGGTATTGCTCGCAGCAGAACGAGGAGAACGAATGCCGTGTGTGGAACAGCATCTATGCAGCACAAGGAGCCAGTGCTATCATATTATTATTCGTTGCGTGAGTGCCATCGATCGGCTACGTTGTTCCCCTGACTGACTCATAAAATTCTCTCAATGTCAGCCTAATTCACTTCATGCTCTTCGTGCGCGATATAATGGTCTTCCGTCGCGAGAGAAAGTTCATAGAGAAGCGGGACATGGGGGAAGTTCTTCCTGGACAAGCTGCTTAAAAGTGTTGTCGTCGTCTGTAAAACCATTTCGGTATTTGAAGTTTGAACAGCTCGCCCACGAAACCAGGTTGTATTTACGCTCACTTGTGTGGGCTCACCGAGTCGCCAAAATTGGTTTGAATAGGATACTGGTATGTAGTAGTACTGCGTAAATTATCATCACTCATTTACCTATTCATTACTCGGCATCGTCATTTGCTATTCGATGATGCTGCCCCAGGCCTGTGCTGCACCTCTCTCTTCAATTTTAGGCATGTCTTCGAATATATCAATCACCAATTATGTTAGTCAAGCAGATAATTTTCAAATTTGGCCATGTTATCTGATATGATCATGTTTGCTCCGACATATAGTAACTCCACCCCTTGGTCTCAAACACGTTGTAAATTTGTAGAGGTCGAATTTTGATTACCTAAGCTGAGCGGTGGTACAGTGGTCAAGAGCTTAGAACCGCGTAACAACTCACTACTGGGACAATCTCATCAGGAGATCTACCTTATCCAAGTCCATCCACTATATAGGTCATTGCAAAGACAATTATTTCTAAGCCGAAGATTACAGGATGCATTAGAAGATAAGCCCCAGGTATTGAAGGGAGGCCTTTGCGAATAAAGGTAGCCGAGAAATGCTAAGCGATAAGAGAGAATGGACGGCCAGCGGGTGGCCAACTAACGGATAGAAAGAATCCACAATCCAAAATACAGATGAGTAAATAGCCAAGACGAAGGAAAAGCGAGTGTCGGGTGGGGGTAGGTGAGGTATTGTATGCAGAGTCGCAGAAGGAAATAAACACAAGCTTAAAGAACTGTTGCGGGTCGGGGTGAAGTGATAGAAAGCATATTCAAACCAATAACATATAAAAAGGGAGGGGAGGCTCACAAAGAGTACGGGAGATGTGTCAATCAGACAGCCAAGAATGCAAGAATGTCCATCACGAGGCGCCACCGATAAAGAGGAGCAACTTCACATGATAACGCACTTACAGCAGCCTCCGTCGTGCTCGTCTTGCACATTCTCGTCGATAGTTGGGCGTGTGATAAGGATATTCGGCACTCCTGACTCTTTGCTAGTCACTGCATAGTGTGCGAATGGCGCAGGTGACTTCGGTGGTACAAAAGCTGGTCGAGGATCGTCTTCTTGCTTGACGGCAAAGCTCGAACGTCCCCGTACATCTTGTGACTCGGGCTCTTCTGCAATACTCGTGTCTTCAGGATTTGCTGGTCGCTGGGCAAAATCGCTCATCGGAATGTCGTCCCGAGGTGGTCTGTATTTGGTGTGGTCATAGCCAAACGTCCCAGGTGCCTAGCAATTCCAAGAGTTAGGCGAAACTTACATTGGGAGAAGAAGACGTACCGGTTCTATCCTCATGCTCTCATCCGCTTTCTTGGACTGGGTGCTACCGTCTCCTTCTTCATAATGATCATCGAGACCTTTTTTCCGTGCTACCACGGGTAAAACAACCTGTTCCACTATGAGCTCACTTGATCGGTGTCAGTCATTAAGAAGATACGCACTTCATCCCAATTGCCACCTGTAGGCTGAGTCCATGATGGTATAGCATTCGATATGTCGCCCGCAGGGGGCTCTGGATATGTGGCGACACTGCCCCGGTTCGGATTGTCTGCCATCTTCAATCGCGAAGGTGACTTCGAAGCCTTTGGTTTGGGCTTCTTCATAGCTGACGCAGGCCCGGGACTTTTCACACGGCGATTCTGCTGTTCAGGTGGCGTAGACGCGGATCGAACGTTTTGTGGCCTCCCAGGAGATGTCGGAGGTGAGGACGATGAGGAGATGGCAGGCGACTCCGAGCCGCCCCGATACGCTGCTTGCGTAGGTGTTCCCTGCGGAGAAGGTACAGCAGGGCCTGGTATGCGTGTTTGCGGTGCGGAGCGCTCGCGCTCAATGGATGGGTGGTTGGTAGGTGTTACGCTCCTCGCATCATCGACCGCGAACGAAGGGCGCGAGCCAAGCAAAGTCAAATCACCGTGATCTGAGACGCTGCTACTCGTGTCCGGGTCTCCATCACCCTCCAAGTCGGTAAGTGGATCCTCAAGCAAAACATTAGAGAGTTCCCGCGCTCTGTCTTCGTCCAAGTAGAAGCTCTCCCTCGCCCCAGCATCCGAGAAGCTGCCCGCCCTTGTTCTCCGAGGCATGTAATCATCCTCTTCAGGCCCACCGCGCGACGTCGACGTTGTCTTCGGGGAGGCTGGTTTGCTCTTACCACCAAAGCGATGTCCATAGTTTGCAATATCTAGCATCTCCTGCTTTGCCCCTACCCTAAGCTCTCCTACACCCCCATTTCGATGTACGTCTCCTCTGTACCAGTGTTCGAAAGGCCGCTCCTCTGAGTCGGTAGACTGCCGTGGCGGATCTGCTCGCGGAATGGCGTGCTGACCGGATACACTGCGTCCCACCTTGAAAGGTGCTGGCTCGCTCAATATTCCAGGCGGGTTACGCCGGGGTAAGGAGATGGAGGATCGAGATTTTGCTGCCTCCGCTTCTGCGACAGCATATAAATCGCCCCCTGGAGGCGTGAAAGAGGGACCGGGGCCAACATCGCTAGTGCGGCCGTTGTAATGGCTAGCGCCTCCGTGACTGGATATGCTGGGAGTTCTGCCACGGACGTGGACAGGTATGCGAGTGGGTCTGACGTCTGAAAGGCGGCCAGACGAGTATTGTGGAGATGTGGAGCGAGAAGAGTCGGGTGTTGGGAGTCCGTTCGCCATTCCGTTCCTTCCTGCAGCGTGGCCATTCTGATGTGGTGGGTGCTGCAGGTAAGGCTGCGAGTAGGTGCGCGTGCGCCGTGGGGGATCACGCGACTCAGACGTTCTTCCAGCGGTATCAGGTCGTGGTTTAGTCTGCACAGGTCTGCCATAATTGGGCTGAGAGGGGGGACCGGGTGGGGCGCGTGTGATCGGTCTGCCGTAGTCGGTTGGGCTGGCGTTCCGTTGACGAATGTATGGCTCTGGGTATGGATAGGACTCGTCCATCGACTTCATCGACGCACTGGACATGCGTTTTGCGAGAATGAGACTCTCGCTTTCGAGACCTGTGCAGGATTAGATGAACTTTAGTACATGGCCCATAGTTGTTCGCGCGTTGAAGTTCGTCAGGCGAAGGTCTCAGCGCAAGTTGCAACTGGTAACGTCGCGACCACGACGTGGCAAAGCGGTTGGATGACATCGAGTCTTCTGAAACGCCTTGACGATGTGAAAAGGACAACTCACGTTTTCGTAGAGCAGGAACAATGGTCTCATCCCATGTCAATGGCAAGGCTGATTGAGCAGTTGCGGTCAGGGCCATCTACCAAATTACAAAGTTGCAAGCAAACTCCCGGAAGACAAACGAGGTCCCAGAATATAACTGAGGGCGGCGAACGCGAGCAGTCCGTTTGCCAAAAGTCCGGGAGGTGGGAGGAGCGGGAGGTAATATATGAGGCTTGCACGGCTAACACAGTGCGCCCAAATCAGGATAGCGGCATTCTGGAATCTGACGGGGCCATATTAGCCCTATCTCCTTGACTCTCCATTCTTTCAAAATTATTATACTCTTTGAATCTTTCATCCCATCATTTCAAAGGCAGAACGGTACATATACTCTTGAAGTTGACAGAGGAGAGCAAACACGAGAAAGAACGGTCTCGAAGTGCCACTGACGCCAAACAGACCCAAACTCAGCCGGGACTTTCGCCTCCGAAGTATTGATCGAGAAATATTTGCGCTCAGTGCTAGTAAGCGCAAGATGACCCCCCAAAAAGATACTCTCGTCGACTCTCACGTCTCTCTCAACCAATGCGGACTCGCCATAGAAGCACTTCACGCTCACACATCAAAAGCCGATGCGAAAGCAGAGGAAACAGAGCTTTTACCGGGCAAAGAGCAATTTCTCTGGCTGCAAATCGCGGTCAAGAAAACACAAGCTCAGAAGAAGCACAAGCCTTTCAAAATGTGCGTATCTTTCGGATGCATGCGTATCGTGAAGCCTTTCTGATCTTTCCTAATTTTGCCCAGTCCGATCGCCCATCCACTTGTCGATCCCCGGTCTTCTGCGGTCTGCCTGATCACAAAAGATCCCCAGCGCGAGTACAAGGACTTGCTCGAGACCCATGGGATAAAATTCATTTCGAGAGTGATTGGTATCACGAAGCTCAAGGGAAAATTTAAACCATATGAGGCGCGAAGGATGCTGCTGAAGGATCATGCGTTGTTCTTGGCTGATGAGAGAGTGGTGCCCCTTCTCCCCGGTTTACTTGGGAGTAAATGGTTTGACGCGAAGAAGTACGCCCACCTTCAACCCATTTACAACTTTGTCATTCATGTTTTGGCACAGGCAACCGATCCCCGTATGCTTAACACGCAAAGATTTAAAGGGTGAACTTGAGCGCGCCATCTCCTCCACCTACATGCACCAAAACCAGGGCACTTGCACGTGCGTCTGCTTCATAACCTCCTGCCTTCGCTGGGTCTAATTATATCCACCAGATCCGTTAAAATTGCGACTACTGCACAGACATCTACTCAAGCACTCGCAAACCTCGAAAAGGCGCTCCCGACAATAGTCTCACATATAGACGGCGGCTGGGACAACATCCAGAGCCTGCACATCAAAACCAACGATAGCGTCGCATTACCGATATGGACGTGTGGACTAGAGGATGGCAACACAGGCCGGTGGAACGGGCTTGTTGCAGGCCAGGAGAGTGAGAGCGAGGACGAAGAGACGGCAGTGGAGATGCCGGCTATCTCCAAGGTAGATCCTTCGCCGAAAGCAAAAGGGAAGGGTGCAAAGCGACCATCCGAGGAGGAGGCAGAGGGGGCAGAGAAGCCGAAGAAAAAGGCAAAGTCAGAAGCCACATGCACTATTGCTGCATCAGCCACTTCGGCTGAAAGCACGTCGAAGAAGCGAAAGTTGCAAGCTGTATCCGACACATCTTCGGCTGCTCCCACCAAAGTTGCCGATTCTTTCAAGGTCGTTGAAGAGCCGAAAAAGAAAAAGGCCAAGAAAGGTTCGGTCACCACCGAAGCGATGGCAGAGGCAGAAGTCCCGGCGGAACCCACAGCCGTTACTTCTCCTGCAGCACCACCAACCGCACATGCCAAGAAGCAGAAAGCCAAGGCATCATCCCTCCCCGACGCAGACGTTCAGATTGCGGAAATTCCAGCTGTCGCTCCTACTCCTTCGGCCGAGGTCATGGAAGCAGCACCTTCACTGACGAGAAAAAAGGGCAAGAAGCAGCAAAAGGCCGATGCTGAACCTACTGCCGAGGTTCTTGCCCAAATCCCTGCCGATACGACAACTCTCGTAGCAACAACCGTAGTCGAGGCTTCGGTCCATGGCGAAAAGAAAAAGTCTAAGAAGAAAAGCAAAGTTTCCATCGAGGAGTCCTTACCCACACCGGAAACCGAAGCGACGCCTCTAGCCCCGACCTCAGTCCCATCCACAGACGGTGAGAAGAAGAAGCGACGAAAATCCACGGGTGCGGCGCCTCTGGAGGACGTTGATTCGACCACAGTCACAGTCGAGGTTCCGGCGCCTGCTGCGACTGCCGATACCCCTCGCAAGAAGACGGCACGAGTGAGCTTTGCTGAGGTCCTCGAGTCCTCCGCACCGGCACCGACGTTTATGACCAAGGGAGAGTTGAAGCAGAAGCGAAGCGCGCTCAGTGGCGAGAAGAAGAAAGACAAGGTTGTAAGCGGTGGCGGGAAGAGCGCGAAGGATGGGATTCTTGGGCGGAAACCTGGTCGATCATAGGATTATAGCTGCGAAATCCGTACTCGTGATATCTGCAATGCACTGCGTTCAATCTATTTGACATTGAAAATACAAACCGGCGTGCAACGCAGGAATCAGTCCTCCGAAAAGCAGAAACTGCGTATCTAGTTCGTTCGCCCGAGCCTTGAATACATCTATTCGCTGGTATCCTGCTAGTATTAACCCCACACGGACACGTAGATAATACCTATGATACATTCGCAGACAGGGCAGGTTTAATATATCTTTGTCGATTAACGCCAACGCTGCAACCTGTGTTTGGCACAGCACGCCAGTGGGATAGCAGTCTTGAATTCCAGCCACTGCTGGATTATATGGCAAGCACTAGCGCAAGTCCATGCAATTCGTGTTTCGACAACTAACAACAGACAAAACATATTAAAGATAGTTGTAAGATTGTGTCCCGAAGAATGTCCAAATGATAGATACCCCTTGTACACCCACAATCTCCCGAGAGTAATGTACAGTCATACCAGGCTGGAGCCCAGCGACCCCACACAGTCTTTTGGTGTGGTGGTGCATTCCAAGACTATCGACGCGATACTAAGAGAAAATTGTGGACGGTCGAAGTCGGGTATAAGGTGGCGATAATACGCAATGTGCATGAAATAGAACGAACTGGCCATGATGCATTAGCGACAAGTTGAGAACGAAACAAAAGGCACATACAGAGTGTAAGTGCAGCATTTGCAGGTTATTGTGCAGCCTCGATTATAGCCGCGGCCTGGTTGATTATGTCAGAGAACAGCAAAGCATTTAGATGCGATATATATTCACCTTCTCAGCCATAGCCCAGACGGTGCCCTGCAAATGCGCCGCAATAATGAGTGCTGTAGAAGTGCATCAGACACAGTAGTGAGGGTAGCGGGCTCGAGAGACTCACGTATGTTGCTGCTGTCGACTACTCGTAAGTTGCTGGTGCCGTACACGGTCAAGGTCGAGTCAACGACACCTCCCAACGCCCGAGGTGCCATAGCTGCGGTGCCGATGATGTGCGAGCCCGGCTATGGGACGCGACTGAGTGAGCAGATTTCACAGCAAGCGCAATAGGCAAACTTACCGTGCTGATGGAACGAACATATGCTTCTAATGCGGCATCGTTGGCAATGGGAGGCGGTAGGACGGTCGCGGCAATTTGGCTCTTCAAAGGCTCCGTATTGACAAGGTCCAAGACCAGTTGTGTGGAATCTTTGACCACTTGAACATCTGCAGGAACATTGAGCATTTGACACTATAGCAAGGATGGCAATCAGAGGACGCACCGTATTCGTTGTCGAAGTAGTTGCCATTGATCACCGGCGGGTTATTGATAGATGTACTGTTGATGTGCTAGGGTAAACGCATTAGCGCAAGCACATACAAAAAAGCGATAGAGCTGCGTACAATTGAACCACGGGCAATAGGATGCTGGGAAATGATGTGTTTATCAGCACGCAAACAAAGACTTGTCTTGTTGAAAGCATACCATGTTGCCGGACAAGAATGTGATGAAGCTGTCGTTCCCAGTGGTGGCAACCAGTTCATGTGACCACATCAAAGCCTCATTCTGCGAGACAGTGCCGTTCTCCAGCCACGACTTCTGAATCACATACTGCAGCGCCTGCAGAGGGGTAGGGTTGCTGGATTGCACAACTTGGTCGAATAGCTGAATCCGCTTCGTGATGTTGGCCCGGCTGACGAATGAAGAGAGTGGGTTGTACGACGCAGTGGAGTCACTGGTACCATAAATACCACCCTCGCCTGCGTTGTACTGAGCAGCCGCTAAAGCCTGGAACGTCGAGTTGTAACGCAATTCATCTAATGACAGATGAGAAAAGTAAGAGAATCAATTTTGAAAGGACACAAACCATAGGTGTGGTGACCAGGGGTGAGTTGGAAGGAAAGGAGGGAGTACAAGTGCTCCTGCAAGTTCTCGCCCACTCCGGGGAGATTGACGAGAGGCTTGATACCGAGAGGTTGAAGGATTGAGGGGTTGCCGATGCCGCTAAGCTCGAGGAGCTGCGGCGTCTGAACAGTGCTAGCTGAGAGAATGACCTCTCTCGAGGCCTTGGCTGTGTACGTTGTGCTGCCAACAACGAATTGGACGCCTGTCGCTGTGATTAAGGACGACTTGCCCTTGCCCTTACCCTGAGAGAAAAGGATTTTGGATGCCTGTGGTTTCATGGTCAGCACATATACGCTGAGCGTCAACAAATGTTTCCGTACCCGTGCACCCGTTAATACGTGCAGGTTCTTCCGAGTCGCAGCACGACACCAGTAGTTGACATAGGCACGCGTGCCTTCAGTCTGGTCAATGGTCAACCGAGAGTTGAACACACCACGACTATTGCCACTGTACTAAAAGAAGCAAATGCGTAAACACGCCGTGACCCTCGAGGATTTGACGATGACATACCATGTCTGGGTTGGTCTCGATTCCCATATTGTTATACGATTCCACTACTGGAGCAATAATATCGGGGTACCAAGGGTTGATGGAGACATTGACAGGGCCAGTTGTACCAGAGGTGATAGAAGAACGGATCTTTGTATTGGGCCTCAGGCCGTAGAATGGATCGACCTGGTTATCCACGTCGGTGGACTTCTTGAAGTAAGGCACCAATCCGGCCCAATCCCACCCAGTGACACCACCGTTGCTCCCTCCTCCAAAGGACGCAATGGTCTCGAAGGCGTCGTATTCCGCTTGGGACGCAAGGGTGTAAGCCATAAGGTTAAGACCGGAGCTACCTCCCAACATCTTCCCCCGCGCTGTCGCTATCGAGCGTCCTGCGAGGCCTGGCTGAGGAACAGTCGTGTAGGCCCAATCGTAACTCGTGTTGCCAATTGCATCACCACCGAGCGCTTCATAACGTGTCAACTTCCGGCCTCCACAAGCGACAGTCAATACACGCACCAGGTGTGTAAACGAGCGGATCGTTATAATGATAAACACCAGCCTCGATCAAACCAACAGTGATGGAAGGGTTGTCGGTAAGCCTAAACGAAAGTTAACTCCGTGTCTTGCGGGTGGAATCGCAACGCGCTGACCGTGAAGCAACTGCAAAGGATGGTCACACTCAGATTAGCCATTGAGCGTCTGGTTCAAACAGTATACATACCTGCTAAACCTGCTGTGCCACCGCCTGCACCAGAGAACTCCAATTCAGTCACGTTCAGACGCGGGTGCACAGCCTACTCACCGATAATTAAGTAGTCAAACTTGGTCCTGGTGAATGTTTGCGCTTGCGAGGCAGTAGCAGGGTTGATCGGGTTGCATGTCTGGAGAGCAGAGACACGGAAAACGTATAGCAAAGGTACGAGGGCCCAAATTGTCGATGGCATGACAGTGA